>JAFEMH010007624.1:0-81886 GCA_022495995.1 Adenophora triphylla var. japonica
AAGCGGACCTCGGAGGGTCCTAGAGATGAGGAGTGGACCTCGGAGGGTCCTAGAAATGAGGAGCGAACCTCGGAGGGTCCTAAAAATGAAGAGTGGACCTCGGAAGGTCCTAAAAATGAGGAGCGGACCTCGGAAGGTCCTAAAAAATGAGGAGCGGACCTCGGAGGGTCCTAAAAGTGAAGAGCGGACCTCGGAGGGTCCTAGAAATGAAGAGCGGACCTCGGAGGGTCCTAGAAGTGAAGAGCGGACCTCGGAGGGTCCTAGAAGTGAAGAGCGGACCTCGGAGGGTCCTAGAAATGAAGAGTGGACCTTGGAGGTCCTAGAAATGAGGAGTGGACCTCGGAAGGTCCTAGGAATGAGGGGTGGACCTTGAAGGGTCCTAGAAATGAGGAGTGGACCTTGAAGGTCCTAGGAATGAGGGGTGGACCTTGAAGGGTCCTAGAAATGAGGAGTGGACCTTGAAGGGTCCTAGAAATGAGGGATAGTTAAGCATTTTATTTACAAAAAAGCCCTCTATTTTTTATAGAACCTACTCTTGGTTGGAAGGGATACCCCTTTTTCGCAACTAACTAAAGGTCCTAAAGTGGTGGATCCTAACGACTAACCGTCTCATATAGACATTTAAGAGATATTTATGGGAAGTACTACAGACCCATGATAAGGCAAGATCTTTTAACAAGCGCTCGACCTTACATGGCACGTCCTTTAAAAGGAAATCAATTTTTAAGTGCCTTTAATCTCTCGATAGATCTTGACTTATCATTGGTTCGTAGCGACTTAACATAAAGACCTTATTAATTGTCTACATAAAAAAGCTAGTTAAACCAACCGGTCACATGGAGTGTATTCCTAGTAAAGTGGGTGACACAAGGGTTAGGTTTCAGGTTCCCACCGTGCAGCCGAAGCGCACTGATGGGTGGATGGCCAAGTGAGACTCGGAAGGGAGGCGACATGATCACCACACTTCCCGCACTTTGGCTTCTCCGAGGAAGGGTTAAAGGGTGTACGTGCGGTGTGACACGGACTCTAGTGGTAGTGTGAGGTAAAAAGTCTAATTCTTTTTTTTAAGGAAAAAAGAGAAAGATTTTTTTTTTATGAGATGCATGCATGCAATGCAACAGTTAAGAATAGGAGAAAAAGAAAAAGGAAGTAAAATACAACACCATACAAGAAAACGAAAGTCTGACCCACTTAGTTTGAAAAAATTTCAAAAAACAGTCCCCAGCAGAGTCGCCACTGTGAATACCCCGTCCCGATGCAACGCGCATTCGGATGTTTGAAATAATTTAATTATATAAAGTCGGATTGAAATAGGATATTCATTTAGTGACACTCGATTTAAACCATATTAAAAATATTAATTTAAATTTTGAGAGTCGCCACGCCACTTTGATATAGCCCAAAGCTTTGAAAAAAGGCTAAACAGTTAATTGGGTTCGGGGGTCAAGTTACAACAGAAGAAGAAACGTTATCACTCCTATTGCCCGACGAATCGGTCTTTCTAGCATATGGGGTGTTGGTTGTGTGCGGTGTTTACAGGAATAGATAGAAGAAACGGGATCATGCATAAGGAGGAGGGGAGAGAAAGAATTAATTGATGATCACACCCTAGAACCTTTGAGTTAGGCCCTCGGAAGGTGCACTAATCAACGTTCATCCTTGGGGGATTGTTGATCATGGGACAATTATAACTAAGGTGGAAGGAAAGAAATAGTTCCTAGATCCATTGGGTTTCTTAGGGCGAAACCTTAGATCATCCTCGGCTATTACATATTTAAATATATTAAAACAACCCTAAATCTAGCATATATGACATAAGCAAGAAATAAAGTAATTAACATATACTAAGCATGCAAACAATAATAATAATAAAGACAATAATAATAAAGGACAAAAATATTAAAAAGAGTCTTACCAATTGTAGCAAGACTTTGAGGTCGAATCTAGGGCGATTCGAAGAGAGTAAGAAAAACTGTGGGTAAAGCAAGTGTAGTCTCGCTTCTCCCGAGTAAATTGTGTGTGAATATGGGGAGCCGGGCACCCCTATTTATAATACCTCGGTACCTGGGCTGGGCCTCTAAAGGGTCGATCGGCTCTAGGATTGAAGGGTCGATCGGCTCTAAAATAAAGGGTCGATCGGCTCTTCCACGGGCAAAGAGTCGATCGGCTCTTCCAACTGGCGTCTTTTCCAAGCTGACAGCGACGGCGCTGGTATGGAAGAATTAATGAATTAGGGTTAGGGTTGCTTTAGGGTTTCTAATTAATATTAACCAGGCCAGGTATTTGGACTACCTTTTTTCGGACCGGGTACTAACAGCTATCTGTTGGGAAGATTTTTGGATTGGCTTGGTTCTTTTGGGAGGTGGAGGAGCAGACTTTCTAGCAGTAGCTTTCTGACGGTTAGGGGAGAGAATGGTAGCAATGGGTTTATCATCATCTGAAGATTCATCAAGCAGCTTTCTCTTGACCGGTAAGGTGGGTTTTGGAGCAGAAGGAGCACCGGTTTGCTGAGTTACCTTTGGCCGGCTAGAGGGTTTCTTCTTCTTCTGGGCTTGCTTGCCGGTTGGCTTACCGGCAGGCTTACTGGTTGATGGCTCAGCTGACTTACCGGTTGGCTTACCGGTTGATGGCTCAGCTGACTTACTGGTTGGCTTACCGGTTGATTCCTTGATCATTCTAGTCATGTCAAATTTATCAAAGGCTTTGCAAAAGGATTGAGGATATTTTGGCTGGTTTTCTGAGGCTTGAAGGATGGCTGGAATATTTCTGAGGGCACGGCTGATCAGCAAATAGTGACAAGGTGTTGCTTTGTTAGGTTTGGAAGAGGTTTTCTCCTTTTGGTATTTCTTGAAGGCCATGAGGATAATACGGTAAAGGAAGGAACACCAATTGAAATCATCTCCAAGGATAATTGCTGCAATAGCTTCCCATTGTATCATGGTGATACAATGATGGGAGCCTGACCGGCAAATGAAGCACCGGTCCACCACTTCAGCAAGGGCACAATGAACGGCATCAAACTCAGCTTTCTTGTTTGCCTTACCGGTAACAAAAGGGTCACTTCCACGAACTTTAACCCATGCATCAATCATGTCCTTCATAAGAATGGAAGATGAACCAGTGGAGGAAAGACCAGGGAAGGCATCAGCAATGGTGGATGGGCTAAAGGTAATGGGAACTCCAGCAGTAGTTGAGATAATATTTCATCCTCATCCAAGACGCCGTTGTCGAACATCTCATTCACCATTTCATAATATATATCTTCATTCCCTTCCGGCATCACGAAAGGAATTACTCCGGCAGCAACGAATAGAGCTTCTAGAGCACGGACTTCTTCGGAGTCGAAGAAACTAGAGAGAATGTAACCTCCATAAATGTCTTTCTTGATTGCGGGAGCCATCTGTGAATCAAAGAACAACACACCAACAGTTTAAATTAGAATCATAGAAATCTTTTCATAATATACTTTTGGATGTTGTTAAACGCTTTTTAGAGTTTATCAAGAAAACTAGGTATCTTCAAGTTTTGATTAAAAGAGTTTGAGTTTTAAAGATCAATACCAGAAATCTTGAGGTTTGGAGAAAAACACAGATGAAGAAGATGAAGGTTTGGTAGTTTCTTACCGGTTGCCTTTGATTGTGAGATAGAGAGAAAATCCAGAAATTTTGAAAGTTGTTTTTGAAATCCTTTTATAGCGGACGAAAGAGCGGGAAGATGAAGGGATGTGTTGGTTAAAACAAAAGTAGCTCAAACATTTTTAACTAACATGCACATAAATTAACAAATTAATTCACGATTTTTAAATATATGACCTAAAAATAGAAACGTGTGTGCAGCAGTTATACCAAAATGTAATAAAGAACAAAAAGATAACCTTTTTCGATAAATAAGAATGATACAGAGATTACCTTTCTGATCAATTATTTAAAAATTGATCCATATCTTGTAAAGGAAGCATAGGGAATAGGTAAGGGGTTTGTCAGATTCATACGGCTGGATCAAATTGATGTGACAGCAGGGCAATGATGACAAACGTGCCGGTTAAAAATGGATTGTCAATTTCGATCCGGCCACAGTTCGTCGGTAAGGGACATAGGCGGTAAGATAGCTTACCGGTCAGGTTCAATAACCAGCTATAGAGAGCTTGCACCGGTTAGGGAACCATCGATTAGCGACACCACTTACCGATCAAGTGTATCGGTTAGGGGACCGGTTAGGGGTGTCTTGCCTTATCGGTTAGGATCACCGGTAAATGAGCACTTGCAAGCAACAGTAACAGAGAGAGACCACCTTGATCTAGTTGATAGCTTACACAGATAGCAATGTTAGCACAAAATATTTAACGAATATCAATCATGCCATGTTCTCCTCTAAGGAATTCAAATCTTTTAATGTCCAAGGGTTTTGTCAAGATATCAGCTAATTGATAATCAGTATGAACTTTTAAAAGAACGATGTTACCCTTTTCAACGTGATCCTTGAGGAAATGATATTTGATGTCTATATGCTTAGTTTTTGAATGCATTACAGGATTGTTGGAGACTGAAATGGCTGAGGTGTTATCACAATAGATGGGGCAAACTTCTTGGGGAATTTCATAGTCCACTAGTTGTTGTTTCATCCAGAGAATTTTTGAACAGCAACTCCCAGCAGCTATGTACTCAGCTTCAGTCGTAGAAGTGGAAATAGATGCTTGCTTTTTGCACGACCAGGAAACCAATCGGTTACCTAGAAATTGACAAGTTCCACTAGTACTCTTCCTGGTGACCCTGCAAGCTGCAAAATCGGCATCTGAATAGCCAATTAGTGTAAATGATGAATCTTTTGGATACCACAAACCTAAGTTAGCAGTTCCAACTAGATATCTAATAATTCTTTTAATAGCTTGTAAATGAGATTCTCTAGGGTCAGCTTGAAATCTAGCACATACACATATGGCAAACATGATATCTGGCCTACTTGCGGTTAAGTAAAGTAGAGATCCTATCATACCCTGGTAGAGTGTCATATCTACTTTCTAATCGGATTCATCTTTGTCTAGGTGTACATTGGTGGCCATCGAAGTGCTTTGAGAATGAGCAGAATCAAGACCAAGTTTTTTGATTAAATCTTTGGTATATTTGGCTTGATTGATGAAAATATCTTCTTGGGTTTGCTTGACTTGAAGTCCAAGGAAAAATGTTAGCTCACCCATCATGCTCATCTCAAATTTTCTCTTCATAAGCTTCTCAAATCTCTTGCATAATTTTTCGTTAGTAGATCCAAAAATAATGTCATCAACATATATTTGAACTAACAATGAATGACCATTATGCTTTGCAATAAATAAAGTGGTATCGATTTTACCTCGTTCAAACTTCTCACTAAGTAGGAATTTGGAGAGAGTTTCATACCATGCTCGAGGTGCTTGCTTGAGGCCATACAAAGCTTTATTCAATTTGTAGACATGATTAGGCTTCTTGAAATCTTCAAATCCTGGAGGTTGTTCTACATATACAAGATCTTGAAGTTTCCCATTGATAAAGGCACTTTTCACGTCCATTTGATATAGCTTAAACTCTTTGTAGGCTGCATAGGAAAGAAATAACCTAATGGCTTCTAATCTAGCTACGGGTGCAAAGGTCTCATCATAATCTATGCCTTCTTCCTGTCTGTACCCTTTAGCCACTAATCTAGCCTTGTTCCTTGTAATTTTTCCAGACTCATCCAATTTATTTCTATATACCCATTTCGTTCTAATCACTGTTTGATCACTCGGTCTAGGCACTAATTTCCATACTTTGCATCTTTCAAACTGGTTAAGCTCTTCTTGCATAGCTTCTACCCAGCTAGGGTCATCAAGTGCTTCTTCAGTCTTCTTTGGTTCTATATTTGAGACCATAGCAGAGGAAAATAATCCATGTTGATCCTCCATGCTCCTTAACTGGCCTCTAGTCATTCTTGGACGAAAGACATCACCAATCACATTTTCCAAGGGGTGATCTCTAACTGTTCTCACTTCCCTAGGTAGGTCTTGCCTGACCGATTCTTGTCTTAAGGTTTCTATTTGAGGAGTAGAATCGGCTAAGGGATGTGTAACCGGTTGGGGAGATCGGTTAGGAGAGGGTGATGCTGACTGATGGTGATAGGTTAGTGAAGAGGGAAATGGTAAGTTGACAGTTGAAATTGGTTCAGCTTCAGGTGGTGAATTAGGAATGGTACTATGAGGACTAGCTGGTAATGAGTCGGTCAAAGGAGTTTGTCTACTGGATTGTCTGACCGATTGACTAAAGAAAGAGTTATCAACTAGGTCTCTATAGGATACACCACTAGAGGCTGAAGGCTCAGCTGGAGGTTGATTTGCATTGATACTGGTGGGTTGATTTGAGTTATGACTACTGGATTCACCTGTCTCAAACACACCAGAATTATCAGTACTATTTGGAGCCTTATCAGACTCTAGCAAATCAAATTCATCAAAAGTAACATGAACAGATTCAACAATTTTCAACAACCGTTTATTGAAAACTCTAAATGCCTTACTGTGCTTGGCATAGCCAACAAAGATACCTTCATCAGCTTTTTCATCAAATTTACCTCGGCGCTCTTTACCGTTGTAAAGTACTTAGCATTTACAGCCGAAGATCTTGAAGAAACCAATGTTGGGAATTCTGCCACGCCACAACTCATAAGGGGTCTTGTTGTGAAACTTGTTGACTAATGATCTATTCTGGGTGAAGCATGCTGTATGGATAGCTTCGGTCCAAAAATAATTGGGAAGCCTAGCTTCGGATATCATTGTTTTTCCAGCTTCGATCAATGTTCTGTTCTTTCTCTCAACTACACCATTTTGTTGCGGTGTTCCAGCAGCTGAGAAATTATGGTCTATTCCGTGATCATCACAGTACTGAGCGATTCCATTATTTTTGAACTCCATTCCATTATCTGATCTCATACTGATGATATCACAGTCCTTTTGGGTTTGAAGTAGACGGAATAATCTGGTAGCAACTTCATATGTATCATCCTTTGAAGCAAAAGTCTCCACCCATGTATATCTTGAGAAGTCGTCTACAACAACCAAAGCATATCTGCTACCCCCTAAACTGGCAGTTGTTGTGGGGCCAAACAGATCCATATGTAGCAATTGGAGGCACCTAGAAGTGGACATACAGGGCTTGCTGTGGAATGATTCTTTATGTTGTTTTCCTAATTTGCAGGCTCTGCATTTCCTTCCATGATCAGCAGACACTTGAGGTAAGCCGGCAACAAGATTTTTATTAGCCAGCTTGGATAGATATTTGAAGTTCAAGTGACTGAGTCTCTTGTGCCATAGCCAGGAGTTCTCACTGATGTTCTTAGCTACAAAACAAACATTAGTAACACTCGAAACAGAATTTAAATCTATAGCATATATGTTACCTTTTCTATATCCAGTGAGAAGGGTTTCACCTGAAGCAATGTCTTTCACATAGCAATTGGAAGAACTGAAAATACAATGCATACCTTTATCACAAAATTGTGATATATGTGAGTACCCCGACCCGAACTCATGTTTTGGGTCCACTTTCCTTGATTTTTGGGCTCATGTATTTGCTAAAAAGCAATTTGAGTCCAATTATCCTATTATCCACTCAACCCATTGGGCCTGCCATCCATTCGGCCCAACTATGCCACAAAGCTGTACGCTGTCGTCTGACATAGGACGACACTAAGGCTGTTTAACTCCCTCTGTCGGACGACATAGAGCCTCCCATCAGCCTGCCTATAAATACAAGGACTGGCTGATCATTTAAGGGGACTGGCTGGGAGGATATTAGTAAGAGGGGAAACTCTGTCAAAATAGAGTCTCATCCTCTCTCTCTCATACACATACTCACCTCCCTCCTCATACATACATATACCCAAGCCAAGATCCAAAGAAAACCTTCCTTGTTGGTGTGTTAAAGGGGTAAGCACCATACTATTGGTGCCTTTACCTTGTGGACTACAATAGGTAGCCACTAAAACCTCTTTCCTTCTCTGATCAACTCTTGCATACATCTATATCATCTTGCATGCTTACTTGCTTTGATATTATGTGAAATATTGGGGATTTTGCATGATAAAGGTGGTGGAGAGGTGAATCTTCCATATTCACTTCTCCCCACCTCAGATCTGAACATTTGGTGACATTAGCACCATTAAAGTTTGAATCTTTATTAGTTTCCCTTGAGTTAGGAGGTGATGGCTACACAAAAATGGCCATAGATATGTGATTCATCACATTTGGCCATTAAAGCCATGTGATCCTCCCATAATACTCACGTAATATTACTGTTTTACTGCTTTCAGTTAATAAATGTAACTTGGTTTGCTTTGGGAACAAGGGGAAATCAATCTGACTGAAGGGCACTGAAACAGGCTGCTCATGTCGGACGACACAGGACTCTCAAGTGGTCCTGTGTCATACGACATAGAGTTCCCAGAAGGCTGTACAGCTTTTCTTGGACTTTAGATTCATCAGAATTGACCCCCCCCCCTTTTGTAACCCAAAGCCTGTTCAAGTAACTTTGGCTCGTTTACCACTACTTAGGAAGTCTAAGTTCTGTTTGGATGCAATAAATTGATGGAGGCAGTTTGCCATATGAACATGGACATTCTTGGGTGTCCCATGTCATATGACATCCGTATCATTAAAAGTTGATCTCGACTTTGCTCACTCCTATCAACCCCAAACTGAATTTAGACCACTAAATAGTGTCTTTCCTTATGTAAAATAATATTGTTCCAGTTTCCAGAGCAGCTTTGTTGTTGTAGAGGCAATCTGACTAGGAAGCTTCCTGTCGTCCGACATCCCTCTCTGAGGAAGTCCTGTGTCGGACGACACTCAAGCTTCCTGAGTAGACTGTCTCCAGCCCTTCTGCCTTTTAATACAAGTCTTCATATGTAGAGGGTGTGGTCCCCTATTATGGCTCACAAGTTGTATTCAGTCTCTATACTATCAATGAAATTCAAAATTTGCATGCCTTGCTTGTTGACACATATTTCACACACATTTTGAATGATTATAATTGTCCAAAGTTTGATTGAAAGTCTCGAAAGAGGCGTATTGGGTGAACTCTCAAGTTCTTCCCAAACACGTAACCAGACCCCCGAACTCAAAATCTCTTTGAAAATAGGTTTCTCAATGTTTTCCTTTAAAAACGGCGTGGCGACTCCCAAAATTTTCAAAATAAAAAAAGGACAAAACAAAAAATTAAATTTCGGAGGCCGTTCATTCAGTGGCGACTCCGTTGGGGACTTACATTGAAAAACTTTTATTTTTAGAAAAAATGAAGACGATACTTGGTATATAGGTGGAAACCATTAACCTTCCTGTATCGCTCCCTAACCCGGGGCTTGGGATAAATTGTGGTCTAACAATCCCACGTACCAGTATCATTCTTCTCTTTTTTTGAAAAGGAAAAAAAGTTTTTCTTAAGAGGGTCTAACTTTCTTTGAATCAACTTGGACAATTTCCTCATTCTCCTTGTGTGTGAATTGTGTCATTTTGTGTGCTCTTGTGTGCCTTGCCATGTTTCTGTGCCTATATGCTCTATATGTTTTAGTATGTGGCATCTTTGGGAGATAGGGCTTCCCTCTTGCTATCAAAACAGGGCAGGATGATTCTAGAATACAGCTGCTGATAATCTCGACATTTGGGGCAGTCCCCTTTTGTCATGCTTTGGATTCATTCTCTTGTTTTTCCTTCTTTGCATATTGCATAAAAAAAAACAAAAAAGCAGAACAATATTTTCCTAGAAAATACCTTCACACTACTCCAACGCTACCCGCACATAGAGTTAGAACCCGGGAGTGTACGGATGGCATCGCGGACGGTGACGTGTTTTGCCTACGTTTGAGCGCCTAAAGTCCTCCTAGCCTGTGGAGTCAGCCAACACTTGTTCGTGACACACTTTCTACCGTGATCGGTTAGTTTTTGGCCAATAATTTTCAAAACATTTTTCAAACTCGGTTTTCAAAATTTTCTCACAAAGTCCGAGTCTTATTCCATCTACAAAATCTTGGCATACTTTCCCTCTTCATGCCGGAATTACGACGTAACTCAACGTAAGCACACGTCAAAACCTTGACATGTCTCAATGTAGGTACATGTCGATTTCTCGACTTGACTTCGTAAGAGGTCATGACGCATTTTCGACATGTGCCAACGCGAGACCATGTCGAATTCTTGACACGTACTAACGGAAGGTTATGCCGAAATTCCGCCATGAAGCGACGAAAGGACATGCCGGATTTTCGACTCGAAAAGAGGAGAGGTTATGACCAATTATTCCAGGATTTTTCCTGCAAATTGTGGTCTCGTACATTCAAACGTACTTTTGACCCTCTCTCCTCCCGAGTCTAGACGTTGACTTGGACTTGGTTTTGGAAATCTCGAATTTGACTTGTTTTGACTTGTACGCCCATAGGTTCGTTCTCCCTTTCGATTGGTGGGTTCCACGTGCCCTATAGGACCTCTGCCGGGATTGTCCATCCCGGAAGTGCAATACAGGTGAAATACAGGGGGTCTATAGACGTAGTGATGGAACCCACTGATCCAGGAATAGCGTAGAATGCAAAAAAGAAGGTGTCCCCCTTTTCCAACCATTCCTAGGATTAATAAAAATCATTTAAAAAAATATATAAAAATATATAAAAAAAAGAGCATATGCATGAGTCTGTCCTAAGCCTATCCTCTCCCCTACCTAAAGCCGTTCTCTCCCCCTTTCAGCGAGCAAGTATTGGGTCAGAGTTCTGGGTGATCGATTAATCAAGTTCTCTCCGGTCAGGGATTCGTTTCCAGCAGTCTCAGAGATGGCAGATTCGCAAGTTTCAGCGGGTTTGGGTCCGAATGCGGGTGTTGATCTAGCTCAGAGTCAGAATGTCAGTCAAGGCGTAGGGCCAGATCAAGGTCATAATGCGGGGCCGAACGTAGCTTTGAATGCCTCTCCTAGCAGTGGTTATGGCTGGGGTCCTCACATGACACCCCCGGGAAGTCCGTTTGTTAACCCTCACCTAGGTTTCAACTTCTCTCAGGAAGCTTCTCTCCGTGCTGCTCTCGAAGCCTCTCGCACCCGTGAAGAGGCCGGTTGGTCTCGCTATGTCGAATTAATGCACATGCAAGGCGTCACCATAATCCGTCGCCCCGATGGGTCGTATGAAGAAATCAGGGAAGAGCCCGATGTTACTATCACCGACACTGGTTTTGTTCCCCCGTCCTCACCTAAGCAAGGCTTTCACAATGTGCCCCCACCAATCTCCTATGGTGTGCCTAGCTCTTTTCTGATGCCGACTCATGGGAGTATGTCAAGACCTCCCCCCATCCCAGTATCTACTTATAGTGGGCAATACGGGCTAAGAGGCGAATCAAGCTCCTTCCCGAATGTCAGTGCTCAGGACCAGTTCATGTTTTATCCCCAGAATCAGCTTGGGCGGAGTCAGCAGCCTAGTGGTGTCAACCAAGAGCAGTTCGGGTACGTTCAGAATCAGTTTGAGGCTCAGGGTCAAAGTCCGTATAACAGCGCGGGTCAGCCTTCCAACCCAGCCTTTGGTAGTCAGTTTGTTGCTCTTCATGATCAGTCCAATCAGCAGCAGAGCAAGTATCGTATGTCAGGAAACCAGATTCTCCAGGATCAGCTCCCGCAATATCCACAACCCCAATTCCAAAGCAACATCCCTCAGCCTGCGGTTTGTTCTCCTCTCACCCAGCATCTGTATGGTTCCACCCCGTATTCAGCTCCAAGCATCAGTATCGGGTCCCCTTCCCATGGTCAGGTCGGAAGCCAGTCAGTGCAGTTTGGGCCCCGGAATCCCGACGTTCAATTTAATGGTTACGACATGTACGGGAACAGAATCCCCAGCTCGGTGGGCTTAGCGAACAACAATGTTAGCATACCCAGCACTTTTGGTCTTCCTACGGCTGCCTTGCCTATCAGGTCCATGTCAGAATTTCCACTGTCATCCTCGACAGTAGCTCCAACTGTAGGACAGCCCCCATCTTCTGAGGTTTCAAGTTTGAAAGAAGAACTGAAGTATGTGAAAGAACAATTGCACAAGATGACTTTCGGGTCCAGCATGGTTAACTTCGTAGAGCTCAAGGATTCCAAGGCCCTCCCAAAGAACTTCAAGATGCCCCCCATAACTAAGTTTGAAGGCTCCACATGCCCTAAAACTCACATGAACAGCTACATCATGTAATTGGGTGCCAAAGGGGCCACTGAGGAGATGCTAGCCCTTCACTTTCACTTGTCCCTCAATGACTCTCCTTTGAGATGGTTCCTAGGCCTTAAACCGGAAGAAAGGGCTACGTGGTCCCAGATCAATGATGCTTTTTTGGACAAATATAAACGAAGTGTCGAGTGGTACACCACTCATAGTGACTTGATCGACACCATCCAGAGGCACGATGAATCCGTAACAGACTTTTATAAGAGGTGGAACAAGAAGCTTAATGAGTTGGTTCACCCAATCCCCCTCTCTGACGAAAAGTCCATCTTCCTTTCATGTGTCAAGCCATTTGTTAGGGAAGCCATCGGCCAGGGGTAGTACCCGAATTTGCGAGAAATGGTGAGTGCAGGGGACGAAAGCGAGAATGCTACCTACTCATTCATTCCGACTCCTGTTCCTGGTAATGCTCCAGCTCCCCGCTATCGAGTTCCAAGCTCTGCCCCTGTTGCTTCGAAAGGCAAAGAAATTGCGGTCTTTAACACCGTCAACTACATTCAAGGGGAAAACAATCAGTCACCCGGCCGCGGTGGAGGACGGCCTCAGAGGCCGAAATATGATGATTTGGGGATGCCGCTCGAAGAGGTATTTGACGGTTTGGTAAGGACTGGAATGATCAAGCCTTTGGAAAACTACCCTTCCTCTAACACCCCGGGGTTGGATCATAACTTGAAGTACCGGTACCACTAGAATTCGGGCCATACCACCAACATTTATTTTGCACTAAGGAAAATCGTTCAGGGTCTGATCGACCAGCGCAAGATTGAGAAATCGAACGTCATCACCAATCCCCTTCCCAACAACAACAACAGGGTCAACATGATCAAGTTTGTCAATGTCATAGAGTTTGGTGAGGCTAGTATCAACGAGGGTGTGAGTGAATTTGAGGCTATTGTGCCCGCAAACAATGATGTAATCAATGTTGATGATGAATTGAATACTCATTTCTGCTATATGTTGTCTTGGGATGATATTCGAGTCGCAGCAAAACTAGCAAATGATGTCCAGCATGATAGCACTTCCCCCGATTCTCAATCTACTCCCCTCACATGGGAAGAGATTAAGCGCGCCGCAAATTCGAGCTCGGCAATCACTGTTAATCAATTGCGATAAGCAGCTTGGCCATACGCTACACAAGGATCTCCGTTGAGTTGGTCAGAATTAAAAGCGACTGGTGCGGATCACGACAAGGACCAAGAAGCTGAGGTAAATTTCCTCACCAGGTTAGGTAAAATGTTGGGAACTGATGTTGCCAGATCATCAGGGAAAGACAAAGAAGCAGTTGTTCCGGGAGATGGAGCTGGTAAAAGTCCGTATGCCAAGGGGGTAGTCGAAGAGGATTTAACGGGGAACGACCCAATCCTCGCACAGTTGAAGCGAACCCAGGCCAACATTTCTCTCTGGTCTCTTTTGACTTCTTCTTATCCTCACAAGCTGAAGTTGGAGGAAGCCCTATCTAAGACGATGGTGTCCGTAAATTCCACCCCTGACGAAGCATGCCAATTAATAGGTACCGCCCAGTACGGAAATATCATCACCTTTACGGAATTGGATTTGCCAAAGTATGGAACCAATCACAACGAGTCTCTACACATCACTGTTCAGTTAGATGGACGCCGACTTCCCCACGTAATGGTAGACAATGGCTCCTGGGCCTACATGGAACGTATTGCTGCCCGGAATGATGAGCACATTGGATATTAAGGCCACTGATTTGAAGCCATCCGACCAGACCATAAAGGCGTATGACTCCAAGTCTAGGAAGGTTTTGGGTATGATACCGTTAACTATGTGGTTCGGCAAGAAACCCCTGGTAGTTGAGTTTCAGGTAATAGACATTCCGGTCAGTTTCTCCGCTTTGCTAGGAAGGCCGTGGCTGCACCAAATCAATGGGGTCGCTTCAACCTTGCATCAATGCGTCAAGTTCGTCCAAGACGGCGAGCTGACCATCATTTATGGAGATAGTGTTACCATCGAGGGCACCAATGATGAGGGAAGGCCTGTAATGGAAATTAAGCACGACGAAGCCAACTTGATGTCGAGCGGTTTCAGGGTCGAGAGCCCAAAATCCCAGATCTGCACGATGGACCTAACAACTTCCTTTGATAAGATCCCTCCAGTTATGGTGATGATGAGGCGTATGAACTACATTCCGGGGCTTGGCCTTGGAAGACGTCAGCAAGGCACCCACAAACTTGAGGAATTAAAGCCGAAGAAGGACAGGGAAGGTCTGGGGTATATTGGGAAGACCCCCAAGGACAATGAGGTCGACAGGATTGAAGCTGCAGAAAAGAGAAAGGCTAGTGCTGCTGGAAAGCCATATGTCAAACCTAATCTCCATCCTTATCACCCTTCCTTGGAAAAGTACTTCGTCAAAGAAAAGGGTGATGATTTTGTGTGCCCCAAGGGCCAGCTCGAGAAGATGAAAGGTCTTACTTTGAAAAGCAAGCCTATCAAGGAGTTTATCATTGGCAAGCCTAACATTCCAGGGGCTGTGACTACTTTCGAGAGCCAATACCACTTCTGGGGAAGCCCTGATTTCACTGACCAGTTCAGGAGGTTGTCTATGGTCGAGCCTATGATTGTGGAAGTCGACGAAACCACCGAGTTCGATATGGGCAAAGATGTCGCAGCTTTGTTCGAGGAAGCAGATTTATCAGAAACCGCCGGGGCTGATCCGCTGATGGAAGAACCATTGATTGATTTATGTGAAGAGACACCGCTGATGGCCGGGGCTGTTGCTAAGGATCCTTTCGGTATGGTTGACCTTCTGACCGAGAATGATTACGTATCAGTGATCGAGTTTGGTGGGGACAAAGAGATTGATCCGCGCACCTTCGTCAGCACTTCAGAGATGCCACTCCAGAATTGGACTTCCTTCGAGGGACCGATCGCCAGCCGGGAAGTTATGATTGAAAAGCTCGGGCTGACCCCTCGTCCTGGTGTGTCTGAGTCTAATTCTGTCCCTGTAATCCTGAGTCAGTCCTCAGAGTCTTTTGTTATCGAGTTCGAGTCTCTAGATAGGTCTGATACTCTCACGGCTGATGATCATCGCCGTGTCTTTAACTCTGTCTTCCCTTTTGCGTTAAATGAAATGGTTGATCTTTCTGCGTATCCCTTAATTGCCACCTTAACAAATGATAAGTTAACTAAAATAAATCTTAATGATTTAAAAGTGGTTAATAATGATTCATTTGAAGAGGACACAGACTTTTTAGATGAAAATTTTTTAAATGATAATATAAAGCAGGTTTTTGATCGAGACGACAATCGGGCCCAAGCTGCAGATGAGGTATTAACCACAGTGAATTTGGGAACTACTGAAGAGCCCAAAGAGACACAGATTGGCAGTTTCTTCACCGGGAAAGAGCGGGAAGCCCTCATTGATTTGCTCAAGGAATATGTGAACGTATTTGCCTGGTCTTATAAAGACATGCCCGGGTTGGATACTTCAACTGTTGAGCACCGAATACCCCTGGACCCAGAAGCCAGGCCTGTCAAGCAGAAGCTCCGCCGGATCAAACCGGAATGGTCTCTCCAGGTCAAAGAAGAAATAGAGAAGCTGCTCAGAGCGGGTTTCATTAGAGTGGTCGAATACCCGAAGTGGTTGGCCAACATAGTGATGGTAACCAAGTCGAATGGCAAAGTCAGGGTTTGTGTAGACTTCAGGGACCTGAACAAGGCTAGCCCGAAGGACGATTTTCCCTTTCCCAATATCAATCTGTTGGTGGATACTACTGCCAGTTACGAAGTCAAGTCATTTGTAGACGGCTTTGCGGGTTACAATCAGATTAAAGTCGCCGAAGAAGATCAGGAAAAGACTGCCTTCACCAGCCCTTGGAGAACCTTTTGTTATACGGTTATACCCTTTGGTCTGAAGAATGCCGGTGCTACTTATCAGCGGGCAGTCACCGCGCACTTTCATGACATGATCCACAAGGAGATCGAGGTTTATGTTGATGATATGATTATCCATTCCAAGGGATCAGATGGTCAACATTTGGTCAACTTGAGGAAATTCTTTAACCGGCTGCGGGAGCATGACATGAGATTGAACCCGGCAAAATGCACTTTTGGCGTAGTCTGAGGAAAAGTTCTGGGATACATGGTCACGGAACGAGGAATCGAAGCCGATCCAAGAAAGATTAAAGCCATCATGGAGATGAAGCCACCGACGACAGTCACAGAGGTGAAAGCATTCATGGGCCATCTCCAATATATCAGCCGATTCATCCACCAGCTAACCTCTATTTGTGAGCCGATCTTTAAACTGCTCAAGAAGAATCAGGAGGTTGAATGGAACGAACAGTGTCAGACCGCCTTCGAGACAATCAAGGCCTACTTTGTCCATCCCCCAATCCTGTGTCCTCCACAAAAGGACAAGCCCTTGTTGCTATATTTGACAGTTACAGATACGGCTGTCGGGGCCATGCTCGCGCAAGAAAAGCCAGATTCAAAAGTGGAAAACGCCATCTACTTTGTCACCCGGAAACTTCAGGGCAGCGAATTGAACTATTCAGCTTTAGAAAAAACCTATGCAGCTTTGGTATGGGTGGTCAGCAAATTGAGACACTACCTTTTGGCGCATACAGTACACTTGGTGTCAGAGATGGATCCCATCAAATGCCTATTCGGTAAGTCTTCTCTGTCATCAAGACTTTCGAAGTGGTCCTTCTTCTTAGCCGAATTCGATATCAAGTTCGTAACCCGCAAGGCAATCAAAGGCCAAGCTCTGTCAGATCATTTGGCAGATTTCCCGAGCTCAGAAGTGCCCGAGTTCGAACCCCAATTTCCAGACGATGGAATTTTCATGATAGAAGGTACATACCATTGGCAGTTGTTCTTTGATGGTGCCGCCAACAAGAGGGGCAATGGTATCATAATGGTGTTGGTTGATTCGAAGGATGTGCATACCCCCATTGCTATCAAGTTGAATTTCCCGGCTACCAACAACGCCGCGGAATATGAAGCTTGTATAGCCGGCCTCGAGGCAGCTTTAGAGCGAAATGTCGAAAAGTTGGAGGTGTACGGAGACTCTCAGCTAATCATCAATCAGGTGTCCAATAAGTGGAGAACTATGGACCAGTACCTGCAAATGTATTATGCCTACATGGAGGACCTGATCGACCAATTCAAGGAGGTCACGTTCCACTATCTACCCCGGGACAAGAACAGGTTCGCAGACGCTCTGGCCACTTTAGCCTCTTTGGTATAGATTCCAGAGGGAAAGTCAGTAAAGCCATTCAGGATTGGGAGGCATGAAAACCCTGCCTACTGTTGTCAGATTGAGCTAGAAAAAGTCGATGACTTGTGATACAGCCAGATCTTTCAGTACCTTAAGCATGGCGAAGCCTCGTTCCCGACAGAGGAGGATGGTAAACCGAAAGAAGGTCTCCGTGCCAAAAGTTTACAAGGATTGAAAAGGCTGTCTGCACAGTACGTTATTCTGGGAGATGACTTATGGAAGAAAAGTCAACGAGGGCCACTTCTACTCTGTATCAGCAAGTCTAAGGCCAGAAAGGTCATGGAAGAAGTCCATGGTGGCGCATGTGGACCGTATATGAATGCCCGAGCTTTGATGTTCAGCATACTCAGGATGGGTTATTATTGGATCTCCATGGAGACTGACTGTATTCAATTTGTGTGAACCTGCGATAAGTGTCAGCGGTTCTCCAATCTTAACCATATACCTCCCCATGATCTCTACTGTATGAGCACTCCTTGGCCATTCGCAACTTGGGGGACCGACGTTATTGGAAAGATAACTCCCGCCGCGAATCTGGGCACGAATTTGTGTTGGTCGCTGTGGATTACTTCACCAAGTGGGTTGAAGCGGCGTCCTACAAGGTCCTAAACTCCAAAAAGGTAGCCCATTTCATAAAAGAAAACATTCTGTGCCGATATGGCATTCCGAACGAGATTATTTCCGACAACGGGTCACACTTCGAGGGATATACCGATGAACTGCTCGCAGAATTCAGGATCAAACGACATAAGTCCTCCCCTTATCGCCCTCAAACCAATGGTGCTGTCGAAGCAGCAAACAAGAACCTGGAAAGGATCATCCGGAAGATGGCCGAGAGGAGCCGGGATTGTCCTGAAAAGCTTCACTTGGCATTATGGGGCTATCGTACTTCAGTAAGAACAGCCACCGGTGAAACCCTGTTCGCTTTGACATATGGGATGGATGCCGTTTTGCCCATTGAGTTAGAGATACCCTCTCTTCGGGTTCTGCTTGAAAATGAAGTCAACGAGATAGACTGGCTTCAGAGTCGACATGACGAGTTAGCTCTTCTAGATGAGCAAAGACTCAAGGCAATGGAGCACATCCGGGCTTATCAGAAGCGCATGGCTTGGGCCTTTGACAAGAAGGTGCATCCCCGTGACATTAAAGTGGGTGACTTGGTCCTAAAAGAGAAGCCGCCGAATCAATTCAGTCCTTTGGGCAAGTGGGCACCAGTCTGGGTGGGCCCGTATTTGATAAAAGAGATCTTCTCTGGTGGGGCAATGAAGTTGACAGATTTGGATGGTAACCCCTCCATGCACCCGGTGAACGGCGACAAACTGCACCGCTATTACGTTTAAATCGAGTCTTCCCCTCTATAAAAAAAAAAGAGAAAAAAAAATATAAAAATAAAAAAAGCGAAAATAATGTACCCAGACGAGACTGAAAACCTCTCAAAAGGCAGTCCATGCAAAACAAAGGGCGTGTTCGGTGCTAAAGAATATACCCAACTAGGCTGAAAACCCTAAAAATGGGCGGTCTAGGTAAAAAACAGGGTTGCACCACTTGTCCCCCTTCTATCTATCCCTTTCTTAAATACAAAGTTAATTGGGTCGAACTACGGAGACCTGAGCCCCTTAGTCCATTCTGTAAAAGGGGAACGTAGGCAGCCGTTCGCGGTTCGGTCTAAAAATCATAAAAAAATCACCAAATCCTGTCAACAGTTGTATTCGTGATCACCAAATAATATCTTTTAAAAAGTACATCTAGATTGTTTGTGTCGGTAACAAGGGATACAATGACCGGTCACCTAATCCTAGTCACTCGTTAACAAAAGAAGTAAACCTGAAGTGTTGCGAAAGACTGGGATAGGAAACAAAACGGAATGTACCGGATTTTTAGCACGTACAACCATCAAACCAGAGACCAAAGCAAGGCTCGACAAAACAGAAAGTATCATAGTACGTCGTCCTTCCTCGAAATGGAACTTTCATGCTAGCTCTTGCTCCAAAGATGAAAGTTGATCTATTACGACCGGCGCGGTTGTTCGTATTTCATTTTCTTCTTCGTTGTTTGGGAAAGCACTCACCGATCGACTTGTGGAAGATCATCGTCCAAGAAAACAACGTTCGACTTGCATGTGTTAAGCATATAGCTAGCCTTCCTTCGAGCCGGGATCAAACTCTTCTTTTGACTATTCTTTGGCCCGTCGGTGGTAGAACCGTGAACCGGGCGTACTACTTCTCAACCTTCGTGAACTCTTATTCTCTTATGTGATTTTTTCTCTTTGGATCAATATTTTTTATTGAATTTAAGTAATTGAGATCAAAGGGAGTCTCGGTCGTCTCACTCAATCAACCACTTAGTAAGTTCGGTCTCTTACCATCAATCTTTCGCATGCGCGGCAAAGACCAACTATAAGAAAGCATGGTAGAGTCTATCCCTCCATTTCATTATAGGTCTACCGAAGATAGGAAAGATGTTCATCTATTAAATAGGCAAAGATTGGCCATTCCCTAGGTTCGATAGTAATCGGATTGGGTTGGTGAAGACTAGGACGGATGGGTCGGTCAAAGAGAGGAAAGATGGGCGTACGATTGGTTCCCAGAACTAGATGGAATAGGAAAGCAACTACGAGAAAGAGTGCAAGCGGATTGAGAAATGTTGTCATTAGATTTCCCGCTCGGGCGAGATTGAAATAGATCCAAGTTCCATTTACCCTTTTTACTCAATTAGGTTTCCTTCCGAAACAATAGATTCACGAACCAACGGCCGGCTATTCCTATTCTCAACTGATGCTAACCTTTCAAGCCGGTTCTCCTCGGCAATGATTCTAGATCGGCATCGGCGTAGGGAGAACGGTCGATCATCTGCCTATAGTAATGTCAAAGCAAGAGCTAAGCTAATAAGAAAGAGCAACTAATGGAGACTTTCCCACCTATTTTTCAAATTTATGGAGAAAGTCGAAAGGAGAACTAGATGCCGAACACATGCATCGAACAGCATCTCATCCGTCTCGAATAGAACTTATCCCCTCGATGAGCGATTCATCCTTCTTTGGGTGACCCTCCCCCTGCAGCCTATTGCATTCTTTTCCCTAATTCAGCCCTCTTTCTCTCGCTTGCCTCGATAGCACTCTCCGGTTACGCAGCCTCCTATACCGAGATTGGATAGCTTGTTAAGGAGGAAGGAGAAAGCATTCCAGAGAAGACAGGCCGGGATTGGAATCTGATAAAGATGGGTCAGATATCTTACTTTACTGTTTTGACGCCGGTCTCATGTCACATGTTCGGCGAGATGCCGGGGATCTTTTAACGAGAATAGAGGAGGCTACTTTTATCCACTTTAGTCGAAAAAGACGCCACTTCCGGTCCTCTTGACGGGATACGAATCAGAAGGCAAACTGCTTTCCATCTGTCTTCTAGAGTACCATTGAGTGCCCTCCCCAATTCTCTTTCTATCTCCATTCCGGGGCATGTTGTTCAAGAGGCCTGAACATTCTCTTTCTCGAGTAGGATCAAGGGCTCAATATAAAATCTATCTTAGAAATCCAAGACTAACCATCTTGGTAGTGGACGTAGATCGTTTATCGATTGAACCACTCCAAATATTGTGTTCTTATTTTCTGCATTTATATTTACTTGTGCTTACTAATTATCTTTCTGTTTCTCTGTTTGATCTTTATATAGTTATCCATTATTGTGAAATAGTGTTTGGAGTTAACAAAGTCAAAACCACACGTGTTAGTAAAACTGCACTTATCAAAACCGCTAGCAAAACCGCATTTTACAAACCGCCTCTAAAACCGCTTTACACTCTATAATTCCGCTGTGCATTTTACATTATCACTTGCAGTATATTATCAACTGCAAGAGGATTTTGTAAGCAAGAGGTTTAGTTTTTAAAAGAGGGCGAAAAATTTTAAACAGCTATTCACCCCCGTCGGGAATAATACGAGTCGGGGAGTCAACCAATCCGGCAGCTCTCAGTGCCGCCTGGGCAGCCCTCTCCTCTCTCAAAGCTGTCCTCCGGGCCATAACTTCAGGGTCATCCCTCATCTTGGCCCTCCTCTCTACGAGTCTCTCAAAGTCTGCAGCCGGATCGTCGGTAACGTTATGCAGGTCGGTCGGCCGCCTCGGCTCAAAGATCACGTAACTCCCGGCTATTTTGGTCTCCTCCTCGGATCCCTCGGCAATATACTTCAATGGTGTGCTGAACCGACCCCACATGCTCCCCATACCAAATGAGATACAAGGTGGACAGATATGTGATCCCTCGGGTCTCCCGTATCACTGTGTGAGCGGGAAAAGCTGCTCCCGAAAAGGCCCTGGCAATGAATCTGAGAGTCCGGACATTAGTCATGTCAAGAGGAACGGTATCCCAGGTCATCTGCTCTCTGAACCCATCAATAGCCTGCTGTGGGTACCCATACTGCCTCCGAACAAGCAAGGGGATGCTAAATGATGAAAAGTGCAATCCCGGCAGCCTCACGACAGCAGAGTCATCCTGCCTGCCACTCATAGTCTCAAGCCTCCATCCGGGAACCTAGTACTGAATATCAGTGGTAGTATAC
Organism: Adenophora triphylla var. japonica; assembly: GCA_022495995.1. NCBI lineage: Eukaryota > Viridiplantae > Streptophyta > Magnoliopsida > Asterales > Campanulaceae > Adenophora > Adenophora triphylla. The sequence continues at coordinate 22,026 of JAFEMH010007624.1, forward strand.
CTGGCCAATCGCCTCTGCCAGCTCTCCTGTGAAACCTCCGGAGCCACTCGCCTCTGCTGTGTAACCCAGCGTGCTGCAGTCTGCCCTGCGGGTAATGGAGAGATATGTTTCATCCACTCAAAGAGCCACAATGATAAGAGACTGGGGCTATCGCGTCCCATGTGCAATGACCCTCCAGCCAGGCGGTCCATCCCATGATATGTCTCTGCCAGCAAAATGGGAACTATGTCTCTCTCTCCCTGCCCGGGCCGGATCTCAGTCAATGCGGTACCACGAGAACCCCGCATATGTCTAACAACTCCTAGCAGTAAACCGGAGCACACCCCGTCATACTCACAAAAGCAGTATAGGGAGATCATAATCAGCATGAAAATGTCCATGGCCGTGGATAGGTCAAAAAGCTCTGGATGTGATACAGCCAATCGGGCTATCTGGGCCAGGTTAATGAAAGACAGGTCGAGAATCAGATAAGATACATGTTCTATGTGAAATCCCAAGAAATCGGCCAACTGTTCAGTCAAGGGTCGTGGATCTCGTGGGAAGATAGCATCTCTGAGCTCAGCTCCCCTAGTCAGTGCCCGAAACTCCTCGATAGTGGGCGTGAGGTCATTATACAAGAGAGTAAAGACATGCCTCTCGCAATCCCAGTACCTGGACGCGGCCCGGAGAAGATTCCAATCTACTGCCCATTCCTTCAGTGCCCAGATGCATCTCAATCCATACCGTAAATCGATAACCCTCCTATTGGTGCTACAATGGTGGCGGGTTAAATGGATGAGATCAGAGTGAAATTGACGTTCTTTGATCTTGGATCTGTCATTGTAATGCTCCATTTCGGGTCAAAGGTCGAATCTTGGAGTTGATTTTGGGGTGGAAGACCAGTTTAAAGTCTGCTGTGACTGCTGGAAAGTGCTTTTTACGAGTCTGCCTTTTATAGGATGCTGGGGCTTGCTGATCAAGAAACCTGTCTCCTAGACTCTCCATGTTGGACGACAGGTAGGTCCCATGAAGTCCTGTGTCGGACGACAGGGGAAGTCCCATCAGCACCAGCAATAGCTGCAACTGCAGCAACCCCCTAGCAGCCCAATGCTTGCTCAAAGGCCTACCCAAACCTGTCCAAAACACCACAAAAACATGCATACACACTCCCTTTCATTCATCAAGCCCATGGGAGAGGATCCGGCCTATCCAACACCCCCGCATACACATAAACATCACCCAATACATATAAAATCACAAAAACACCCAATCACATCAAAAGCCACCATTTTGTGCCATTCTTGGAACAGACTCGTGCATATGAGCTAATAAATATACAAATAAGCAAATATTTCAGTCATCAAAATACAAAATGCGATAAAATACTTGTTTTACAACCCAAAAGAACAAAAAATAGTGCATGCATCTCTTTTCTCTCCCCAAAGAGTCCAAAGCATGACAAAAGGAGACTGCCACGATCACTCCGACTCAGAATCATCCTCTTCATCCTCCTCGAAGCCGCTGTCATCCTGACCGCTGCCTACCTCCTCCTCCGAGCCGCTCTCCTCCTGGCCGTCATCGCCACCCTCCTGCGCCTCATGGATCTCGCCGTCAGAATCATCATCCTCATACTGAGCCCAAGGCCGGGGCTCACCATAATATCCGTGCCACTCAGGCACTGTGGAAAAGGGAGGCTGATAAGGGTCGTCCTCGCCATCATTACCATCAGGCTGGGGCTGCTGACTAGACCCACCCGCCTGTGAGCCAGAAGGAGCCAAAGTCGGCCTAGGCCTCTTCTTCGGAGGCACGACGTCGCCAGGCTGGGAGCTGCATCTCCCCTTCCAATGCTCTGCGCTCCTCTGAAATAGGCGCAACATCTTCACAGCCTCGGTGAGCGCCTTGGCCACCGCCCTGTAGGTCTTGGCTGGGACCTGTTCAATGGAAACAAAAGAGGCAGTCAGAAGCAATCAATACAGATAGTAAAGCGGTAAAAGGCTTGAACGAATCAGAAAAGAAAAGATCGCTCACAGAGGTAGTCCCGTGGGAAAGCCGCAGGTGTGGATGAGTCTCAGACATATCAAATGAGGAGCGGTGAATGGTACCCCCAGCCTCATACTCAAAAAATCGGGGAGGCATCGGTATCTGCATCCCCGCTGCCATCCTAGTAGCCATAACATGAGGGGTCACCAGCCGAGTAAAAACAAACTGAGCATAATCCCCATCATCAGATAGCTCTGCGGCGTCAATACCAGTCCGCAACCGCTCCAAATCAGGCAAGGACCGGATATACCAAATCCCCGCAGGAGGATCATGAGGAACATGGGCGGCTGCACCATATCCGTGCTGCCTACAGACTCTCTCTCCCAAGTACAGGGCATCTCCCTCCAGACCGATCAAAAGCCTCCTCGTCCTGGTCACCAAAGCAGCATCACCAACTAAATCCTCACCGTACCTGCCATGCTAGGGAAATAGTCTCAAACCAGCAGGGGTGCCCCTCAGAGCAATCATTGTATCATGGTAGCAGGCCGTCTTTCGGGGCTTCACCCCGTCCACTCTCCGGCTCTCCCTCGCCCCAAAAGTCCACCGGTGGATCGCAGGGAACAAATCAGCAGCAATCCTCTCAGCCACAGTCCAGGCATAACATCCAAACACCTCGTAGGCCCACACCTGAAATCAGAGACAAGAAGCTTTCAGTATGCAGCAGCAGTGATACAATGATAACAGAAAAGTCAATACAGCAGTCAAGTTGCGAAAAACAAAAAGCATACCTCCAGAACAGTCTGATAAAAATCCAAAGAGGTCACACTACCCCTGCTCACCTCATCCAGGCCTCTATACACCTGAGCCAAGCCGGCCTCGCCCCATGAAATAGTGGATACCTGGCTCCAGTCTCGAAGGGGCTCTAGCAGAAGGGTCAATACCGTAGTAGAGGCATTACAGAACAGGTGTCGGAGAAACCAGCCCAGGAAAATGCCCTCGCCAACTGCTCAGCCGTGACTGTAGCGGTACCCTCAGAGAAGAGACGGCACTGATGCGTCAAAGCCGAGTGCAAGTCCGTGCTCAAGACAATGCTCAGAAAAAATGGGCCTGCCCGTGAACCGCAGACCAGTAATGGCGGTAAAATCATGGGGAGTGATGGTCGATTCACCCCAAGACAAGTGAAAAGTGTGGGTAGAGTCCCACCATTACCCTGAAAGCCCGCACCAGCTCCACGCTCCTGGGCGTGTCCCCAAAATCTTCGACGACAGTAAAGAACGGGCCAAGACCAGCTGCAAAAATTAAGCCCTTGGGACTGTCCGGCAAATCAGAAGAGCCAGGAAGAAGGCCCCAAATAGTCGCAATCGCCTCAGGGGACCCCTTGGTCCGCAAAGCCTGCAGGTCAGCACAGCACAGGTATCAGAACATACTTATAACAATGTGTGCATTCTCTCATGTGCATTTTCAAAAAATCATACAACTCTTTCAAAAGAAAAAAGAGAACAAAAAAGAAGTCTTTTTAAGACAATGCATTTCATGCCAAGCATGCAACATCCTTTTGGGTGCGATTTCCCCAAATTCTATCTCGAGCCCTATAAATCCAATTTTCAGAAAAGAAAAGGGAAGGGTCGATGATTTAGAATACTTACCCCCATTCGCTCCATGGTGGAAGTATGAAAATCAAGGCCCGGATAAAGCCCATTTCCCTCCGGAAATTTCTTCCGTTTGTTCCGATCGACGATCTTCCTCCTCTCGGACAACGATCGTTGCACATTCCTTCTCGATTCCGCTTGCGGAGGCATTGTCAATTCTTGATTGAAATCAAAATTGTGGGGGGAGAAACTTTCAAATTTTTTCTCTCCTTCTCTCTCTGAACTCGGCGGATGATGCAATTTTGGGTTCTGTCTTACGACCTAACTGTTACCCAAGCCCAATGTCGGACGACATCCACCATCTAGGAGGGGCAATTTTCCTCTTTTGCCCCTGGTCAATTTTGTCAGTCCCTCTTGACTGCCTATCATCAAAATTCACCACTTCATTCAGGTCTAAATGCCCACCTCTCTCAGTTTCTCCAAAGATCATTACCAAGATCCTTAGCCCGGAATGGCTATAAACTACCCGGTCCGGAAGACCGTATAAATTTCCCACAATCATTATTCTTTAGCCCGGAATGGCTATAAACTACCCGGTCCGGGAGACCGTACAAATTCCCCAAACAGTTAATCTCGGGTGCAAACACCCATCTTCGGGGTGACTCCCCTCGGAACAAACAGTCAATCTCGGGTGCAAACGCCCATATTCGGGGTGACTCCCCTCGGAACAAATGGTCAATCTCGGGTGCAAACACCTATCTTCGGGGTGACTGCCCTCGGAACAAACAATCAATCTCGGGTGTAAACACCCATCTTCGGGGTGACTCCCCTCGGAACAAACTGTCAATCTCGGGTGCAAACACCCATCTTCTGGGTGACTCCCCTCGAAACAAACAGTCAATCTTGGGTGCAAACACCCATCTTCGGGGTGACTCCCCTCGGAACAAACAGTCAATCTCGGGTGCAAACACCCATCTTCGGGGTGACTCCCCTCGAAACAAACAGTCAATCTCGGGTGCAAACACCCATCTTCGGGGTGACTCCCCTCGGAACAAACAGTCAATCTCGGGTGCAAACACCCATCTTCGGGGTTACTCTCTTTGGAACAAACAGTCAATCTCTGTTGAACTACGATTCAGCTTGATTCCCCCACGGGATACGTAGGAATCCTTTTCATAAAAGGTCCAGCCACTCAACCATCTTGGTCATCTCTTTCCCCACCGTTCGTGTCCGGCTCAGGATTCTCATTGTGTCGACGACCCCACTTCCCGTGGAAGTGACGTCGCCGAGGGGCTCTGTGAGTACCCCGACCCGAACTCATGTTTTTGGTCCACTTTCCTTGATTTTTGGGCTCATGTATTTGCTAAAAAGCAATTTGAGTCCAATTATCCTATTATCCACTCAACCCATTAGGCCTGCCATCCATTCGGCCCAACTATGCCACAAAGCTGTACGATGTCGTCCGACATAGGACGACACTAAGGCGGTTTAACTCCCTCTATCGGACGACATAGAGCCTCCCATCAGCCTGCCTATAAATACAAGGCATGGCTGATCATTTAAGGGGACTGGCTGGGAGGATCTTAGTAAGAGGGGAAACTCTATCAAAATAGAGTCTCATCCTCTCTCTCTCATACACATACTCACCTCCCTCCTCATACATACACATACCCAAGCCAAGATCCAAAGAAAACCTTCCTTGTTGGTGTGTTGAAGGGGTAAGCACCATACTATTTGTGCCTTTACCTTGTGGACTACAATAGGTAGCCACTAAACACTCTTTCCTTCTCTGATCAACTCTTGCATACATCTATATCATCTTGCATGCTTACTTGCTTTGATATTATGTGAAATATTGGGGATTTTGCATGATAAAGGTGGTGGAGAGGTGAATCTTCCATATTCACTTCTCCCCACCTCAGATCTGAATATTTGGTGATATTAGCACCATTAAAGTTTGAATCTTTATTAGTTTCCCTTGAGTTAGGAGGTGATGGCTACACAAAAATGGCCATAGATATGTGATTCATCACATTTGGCCATTAAAGCCATGTGATCCTCCCATAATACTCACGTAATATTACTGTTTTACTGCTTTCAGTTAATAAATGTAACTTGGTTTGCTTTGGGAACAAGGGGAAATCAATCTGACTGAAGGGCACTGAAATAGGCTGCTCATTTACCACTACTTAGGAAGTCTAAGTTCTGTTTGGATGCAATAAATTGATGGAGGCGGTTTGCCATATGAACATGGACATTCTCGGGTGTCTCATGTCATATGACATCCGTATCATTAAAATTCGATCTCGACTTTGCTCACTCCTATCAACCCCAAACTGAATTTAGACCACTAAATAGTGTCTTTTCTTACGTAAAATAATATTGTTCTAGTTTCCAAAGCAGCTTTGTTGTTGTAGAGGCAATCTGACTAGGAAGCTTCCTGTCGTCCGACATCCCTCTCTGAGGAAGCACTGTGTCGGACGACACTCAAGCTTCCTGAGAAGATTGTCTCCAGCCCTTCTGCCTTGTAATACAAGTCTTCATATGTAGAGGGTGTGGCCCCCTATTATGGCTCACAAGTTTTATTCAGTCTCTATACTATCAATGAAATTCCAAATTTGCATGCCTTGCTTGTTGACACATATTGCACACACATTTTGAATGATTATAATTGTCCAAAGTTTGATTGAAAGTCTCGAAAGAGGCATGTTGGGTGAACTCTCAAGTTCTTCCCAAACACGTAACCAGACCCCCGAACTCAAAATCTCTTTGAAAATAGGTTTCTCAATGTTTTCCTTTAAAAACGGCATGGCGACTCCCAAAATTTTCAAAATAAAAAAAGGACAAAACAAAAAATTAAATTTCGAAGGCCGTTCATTCAATATAGAGAGAAGGTTATGTTTCAGACCATCCACCAAAGATACCTTCTGTACAATGACTGTACCTCTTTTGATGGATCCACGAACAATAATTTTACCCTTTGCGTTGTCACCAAAGACAAATGGAGGACCAGATGCTTCTTCAAGATCGGTTAGGAGATCAGCATGTCCAGTCATATGCCTAGAGCATCCACTGTCCATAATCCAAACATCCTTACCGGCATCGGTTGAGGCCATTAAGCATTCCTGAAATAAAACAGTAAGCTTATGGTCCCCCTTATTCTTTCGGGTCCAAAGAGTTAGTTCCTCTTTGGCAGCCATACCTGGCCACCACCTAAGCTTTTAGACTCAGTGGGCCCAGATAGGTGCTTCAAGAGGCATTCATAAGCCTTGTGACCAATAAAACCACAGTTTGTACATTTATTAGAAGATGGCTGTGAGGGTTTAGATGAGTTGATGTTCAATTTTGCCAATGCTTCAGAGGGGTTCACTGATTGAGCAGAAAAAGATCCTTTGGGGACGAAGGTGATGGATCTACCTTTGTTGGCAGGTTGCATCGGTTTGGGAAGTCCTTTACCGGTTGAGGAGCCCTTACCGGTTGGTTGACCGGTGACATTTTTCTTACCAGTTACTCCTTTACCGGTTGAGGCTGCCTTACCGGTAGAGGTTTCCTGTCCAGCAACCTGATCAACAATTTTAATTCCACCTTTGCTGTCTCCATCACTGAGTGGGACATATTGTCCTAGCTCAGGATCAACTACCTCGGTCCATTGGGATTTGTTCATGTCAATAGGGGCCTTCATCTGTTCCTTAATTTTGGGATATGTATGTGGAACAGCACTGAAAGGTCTAGTTAACTCTCTCTTAATCAATTTGGATTGAGCATCATCAAATTTACCCATCAAGTTCTCAGTGACGGACTTAGTAACCGGTTTGTCTTTGCTGTCTTTGTCCTTGTCATTGCTGCTGGAGTTAAAGCCTATACCAGATGTTACATCTCTGTTAGGAGACATCTGATCTTGTACGATAGTCTCCACAGCAGCTCGACATCTTGTAAAGGTGTCAATAGATTTTGAAAGAGAATTATTTCTTAACATAAGATCAGCAACTTGACTATAACAGATATTCAGTCTCTCAGTGAGTTCTTGATTATCTTTCTTCAACTGATCAGACTCTAGCTTACTTTCTTTCAAAATTTTTATTTCAGCTTTCAAAGAGTCATTTTCAGTTGTGATCTTTTTAAAATTAGCAGCCATAATTTTGTGAGCTTCATTTAATTTTTCAAAATTTGAGAAGAGCTCATTCATCACCTCTGCCATTTCAAACTTAGACATATTAGGCATAGGGTCAATGGTAGGCTGAGAGGCTGAGGGTGATGGTTCAAAATTTGGATCAAAATTGGGTAGGGATGATATCGGTTGAAGGATTGGCTCGGTTAGAGTCTTTAGGTATTAAATCGGTCAGGGCTCAAGTGTCGGTAGATGAGAGGAAATCGGTAAGGCTTGAGCTTGATAGGTCTGTTGAATCGGTTGCATCAGTGGTCTGAGAGTGGGCATGGTTTTACACTGACCATAGAGGGATCCACCTATGTTTTGGATTTTGAAGTTGTAAGGATTATCTGCCTTGGGAATGGGATCGTTGGGAATAGGATCGTCAAAGTATGTTAAGGGATATCTCATAGGTTGGGTCTGGTCATTGTAAGATGATTGTTCATTGGAGTTGGGGTGTCTATAGATAGGTAACTGCAGGGAGAGGGGTTTATCATCGGTTCCATCAATAGCAACAAAACTGACATCAGCTTCTTCATCTATGTCAGCATCCTCATTCTCAGAGTCAGTCTCGAACCAAACTGGCATAGCTTTTTCAGTTCCATCCTCGGCAACTAGGCTCTTAGATTTAGATCTAGGGTTTTTCTTGAATGGTTTCTTCCACAAAAATTCATACTTCGGTTGAGGACATTTGGAGGTAAAATGGCCGGGTTTTCTACAATTGTAACACACAAGCTCACCTTGGGCATTCTTTTCGTCGGTTGAGGTCGAGGTTTGGCCTTTCTTTTGGAAGTTCCCAGATCTTTGGAATGATGAGGATTTGGGTTGGAAGGATTTGCTGTGGGTTTGTTGGGATCTCTTAATATCTTTGAACTTTCTATAGTTTCTAGCGAAGGCAGCAAATTCATCTTCTTCCTCAAAAATCACACTAGATGATGTATTGGTTTGAGTTGGTTGAGGCTGAGATATTAAGGGAGAGTCATTGGTAGGTTGGCTGTTCAGCAAAGAGGAACCAGGAAAGATCTCGATCTAAGCTGGCAGAGATAGATTTTTAAATTGGTTTTGAACTCCACTCAGTCGATTGAGTTCTTCCTCATACAAAAACAAAGTAGACACAATGTTCTGAATATGAGTAGTGTTCAAATCTCGGCATTCTTTCAAAATGGCGACCTTGACATGCCACAAATCTCCAAGAGAATTGAGGAACCTCATGTTTAGGTCTTTCATTGTATAAACTCTACCTAAAGATGCACAAGAATTACTCACCTCACAGAAACGGTCGTACGTTTCCTTTAACGTCTCATTTGGGTTCTTCTTGAAGGACTCGAACTCAGCAACACTTTTGTAGAGTCTGTTGTCCTTGGCCACTTGATCTCCTTCAAAATATCTGAGTAGACTTTGCCACACTTGTTGAGCGGTCTCATAGCATTGTACTTGCTTGTACAGTCTGTCGTCAAGGCTTGAGGTTAATATGTGTAAAGCTTTTCTGTCCAAGGAGTCACAGATCTTGTCATCCTCGATCCACTCTTCACGTGGTTTAGGAACATAAGTTTCATAAACCTCAAAATCTTGTTCAGACGATCTATCAGCATGATCCATGAGAGGAGTTTTGGGTGCTCTAGTGGCGAGATTGATTTTTAGGGGTGTCATGGGACCATCTCTTACTACAGTAGTTAACCTATCATCTATTGAGTCCAATTACCGCATGATTCTGTTTTTCCATACAGGAAATTCGTTTTCGTTTAACATGGGAATAGTCGCCATGTTCCAAGTTTGCATGAGTTTTCCTGCCATTTTGGAATTGGCAATTTAAGCAGTTAAGCTTAGAAAAATGATTTTCGAAAATTGCTAGCTCTGATACCAATTGTTAGGTCCCAAATGGTAGGAATCAGGCTAGAGGGGGGAGGTGAATAGCCTGTTAAAATTTTTTGCTAAAAACTCTTAGTCTTTGAAAGTGGTTGTGATGTAACACACTTACTAACCGGTGGAGTAAATTTTGCACAGCGGAAATTTTGGTTAGGTAAGTATAAAATCGGTAAGGTAAAGTTTCAAAGCCAGTAAGTTAAATTCTCATGCAATAAGGACAAATTTAATTTCCAAGTAAGACAAGCAAGTTAAGCAGTAAGTTGAGTCAATAGGTTGTGACCAGTTGAGAGATTGTCAACCAGTTACAACTACACAACAAGAAATAAACAAACAAACAAAGAAATGACACATTGTTTGAAGAGGTTCACAGTGTTAAATAACTGCTATGTCCTCTACCAAGTTTGGTCAGAACTTGGATTTGTGAAAATGCACTACTATATTAATGGATCCTACCTATTACAAGTTGCAAGCCAATGATTGAAGGCTGCCAAACTAAAGGTGACCACTAACGGATTGTGCTACAATAAAGACCAGGTGTTTTCTAGAGATGTGCTCACAAGTTGAGCTGATTTCTCTAGGGTGTTGTGTGTGAATCAATCAATGTGTTCCATAAGTAGTCTAATGAAGGAACACTACAGTATTGATTGAGGTGCTCAGAGTTTAAGTCCTACAGAGATGTCTAGTGAAAGAGGGGACTTGCTTTGAATGCTTTGAACTAAGGAATTTGCAGGTTGGTAGTTCAAAGCAACTCACTCTCAAGGATCATAAATGCACCAACCTTCTTCAATGCTCCGGGGAAACTATTTATAGTGAACTTTGAAAAGGAGCCGTTGTCTTTGAAGAGGTTGTAATGATGACTTGGACTGGCATGCATTAAATGAGAGTATCATTGCATTAAATGCCTGAGATTGGATAGAGAGGATTTCCACAGAGTAGTTGGGGCACTGTGAGTACTGGTTGCTTTGACATTCCTCAAGGAGGTACTGATTTGTTGTAGAGATGTCTTGTCAACATGCTTGCTTTACCAACTTTAGCTAAAGTTGATGGCTGGGTAGTTGAGAGCATTTAATTCGACGGCAAGCTGCTAACTGAGGAAAGCTTGTTGAGAAAGCCTTAACCGGCAAGGGAAGGAGCATAACCGGCGAGGGTTGAGTCGGCTAGGTAAGGTGGCCGGTTAGACAGATATACTGGTTGAGTGGTCAACCGGTGAGGCAGCTCCAACAAGTAACTCACATGCTGATGGAAATTCTCAGGTATTCAAGTCTTCAAAGCTTGAGAAAATTACATAATAAAAACACTGGGCATTAGCACTAGAGGGACCTATCATACATAGAAAAATTCTATTTAATCTAATTAAATTAGGGGTCCGCATTAATGCTTGTTATAATTGGGATTAAGCAATTCTAATTCTAAACATATATTTGACTAACAATACCCCTGTAATTTTTTAACATGTATGTGCAGAGTATAGTGGTGTTCCCACAAGTATTGCTAACACCCTCTAATGTGTTATTAGACAAAGGTGTTATCACAAGTGCTGACATAACTTTTACAGTGTTATCAAACACTGTCTAAATGATAGTTGGACATTTCTTTCGTATGTTATATTGTACTAATGTATAACTATACCTGCAAAATATATGTTTGTTGTTTGTCTAAAATACAGATTATAGCAATATGGAGATAAGATTCAAGAATGAAAGAATGAGTCAAGGAAAGTTACGCATAAATGGAGATTTATCCATAACTCGTGTAAATGAAAGAATCATGTGGAAAGACCTGTTCAAAGCTGAAGTTGCTGGACATAGAAGTGTACAAGCACAGAAGAGCACGTGGTATAAGAGACCAAAGCTTGGACTTGGGCTCAAAGAAATACGGTTGCTATTTACAAGGATGTTGACCATTTCTTTAGCGCCACATGCTCAACCTCTCATCCTACTTATCCGAATCAATTTCAATCTATTACAATGAGTAGCCTACAAGCATTTGAAGGCTATAAATATGCAAGTGTGTAAACAAGAGCAACATGTCGAGAAATCACACACAACTTGCACAAGAAAAGATCATCTACTCCTCGCACTACTAGAAACTAGGTCTTTAGCAATGGAAGTATTAGCGACGGAAATATTTCGTCGCTATATAGCGGCAGAAAAAATTTGGTACTGTTTACAGCGACGGAATTTAAGTCCGCAGGTAGAGTCCGCCACTAAAAACGAATATTTGGCGAATTTTCGTTCCAATACTGCCACTGATGTATGTTCGAACTGTACCGACAGAATAATCCGACGGTAGAAATTTATCAGCGGCAGAATTATTCCGTCGATGGTTAATTAGCAAATTGGCGGTCTGATTAAATATTTTTGGCAGGATTATTATTTTCACCGGCGGAAGTAGTCCGCCGCTATTGCCAAACTACCGACGGAATAATTCCGCCGCTGGCTATAAGTATAAATTCAGGCAGAAACCCTTTACGATCTCTCATCTTTTCTCGATCTCTCTCTCTCTTCCCTCAGCCTCTCTCTCTCTTTCCTCGTCCTTCTATCCATCATCGCCGTCTACCCTTTCCACCGCCACGAAGCTGCCGCCGCCGTCCTCACACACACACACCGACCGGACACTCTCAAATTCACAGCTCCTCCTTCGGTTACTCGTCTCTCACCTGGGTTAGTAATCTCTCTCTCTCTCTCTCTCTCTCTCTCTCTCACTCTCTCTCTCGCAAACAACTAGGGGCCTCATCTTTCCCTCTCTCTCTCCAAAAACATCCATTGATTTTTGTAGTTTTCTGGCCATCCGTTTTAGGGTTTGGATGCTGCTGTTTGTGTTTTTGGCGAAATTAGCAACTTGGACCTGCTTTTGTTAATCTCCGGTGAGTTTTTACGCTAGATCTTGATGTTAAATTGCTGATTTTCAGCTTTGGTTTCGAATTTGTGTTGGTTTTGGTTATAATTAGATTTTATTTCGTTTTTTCGATTGCTTGATTGGTGTAATTTTCGATGCTTCAATCTGATGTGAACATGGATTTGTTTAGTTCAGTTGATTTCAGTAATTTTACTCTTGCAAGTTTATATCGATACTATATTTTTTCTAATTGGCTGTGATTCAAACAATAATTTTTGATATAATCTTATCTTGGCTTAAGTTGATCTATCTAAGTTTTTGTACTCCTCATCGATTTATTTTGTTTTTATTGGTTTTTGTGGATTGTTTCTGCTAAAGGTGTTAAGATCTTAGATAGTTGAATTCCTAATACTCTTTTTCTTTGTTCTTCTAGATTTGGGCGGAGGTAAAAGAAGGATTTCTTGGTGAAGTATGGAACTAGATCAGAAAGTAGCGTGTATTATGAGTACTGGATAGAAGTTGGATGAATTAAAATAAATTTATTATTTAGATCATTAATTAAGGGTGTTTGTTTTAAGACACAGATCAATTAAAAAGTTAAAGGTCTCAAGAAATAAAAAATAAAAATAAATTTATTATTTAAATGTTAACTATTTTAAAAAAACAGATGTGTATAAATGTTAATTCATCATTGTAAAATTATATATTTTACAACAAAGAATTAAATATTAATATTTAAAATTATTCACAATATTAATAATTTAAAAAAATGTGACAGATGTGTGTGTTAATTCATTATTGTAAAATTATGTATTTTACAATAATGAATAAAAATTAATGTTACGACGTAACGTTGTGACGGTTGTGTGTAACCCAAAAGCTTAGAAACCCGTTTAAGAATCTTGAACATATCATGTTGAGGTCAACATGTAGTCATTGATTCTTAAATTGTCCGTGTGGACAGTCTTGAAATGCACGATTATATGATTTTATAAATATCATATTTGTCTATTAAAATTGCTTGAATAGTCGATAGTTGAGATATTTCGGTTGCATTCCTATTGTTCTCTGAGTATATACTAGACATGGTTGATTACATACTGTCGATTCTAATAGACAGTATTTGATTGACCTAGTCTACGTCGTGCACTTGGAGAACCATGGGGTTATGCTGCCAAAATTTCTTGATTTTCGATTATAAAGTAAGTAGACAAAGTGATATTTGCAATTCATATAATCGTGCATTTTGGGATGGGATAGAAGTCAACCCCTAATTTTAAACCTAAGTAAAGTGTCTTGTTGCTTTTAAGTTTGTAATTCAAATTTAGGTAATGGTAATACGTTAATTACATTTAAACTGTTAATATATTATAAAATCAAATAATTATTAACATCCCAATTTTGTTTCATCTGTCGATAAGATTGAGTACGTATAATATATAGATTGAAATGTAGGAGTGATGTCTATCAACGATGATCGTAGTTGGATGTACTATCGGAGGTTGCCGAATCAAATGAGTATCACTCCTGAGTTCATAAGAGGGTTGAAGGAGTTGATTGAATTTGCTACAGAAAATCCCAGTAGCATAAATGGTGATAAGATTACGTGTCCATGCGTCAAGTGTTGTAATACCAAGTTTCTACGCGTGATCGATACTCAAAAACATATTTTGCATAACGGGTTTAAAGTTGGGTACAAACGGTGGATAGCTCATGGTGAGCAAATCATATTGTGCCCAAATGTTGCGAATAATTCCCCCAGGAATATTCATGTACCTCCTGAACCCGAACCTATTATTCAGGACAATGAAGAACCACCTTTGAATATTGAAGATATGGTTAGGGATGCAGGCGATCCTGAATTCGATTGGTCAGAGAACCAACAGCAGGAACCAACTCTTGCAGCTAAGAAATTTATTGATGCCATAGACTCTGCAAAAGAGAAGGTCTAACCAGGTTGCGAGATCAGTGTGTTGGAGACTGTGGCTGAGCTCCATAACATAAAGGCTGATTGCAATATTAGCCAGTCTGCTTATAATCGTATCATGAAAGCAATTAAGCGGTTGTTGCAGAAAGAGAATAAGCTGGTTACAAACTTTTATGAGACAAAGAAGTTGGTTGGGGGACTATGTTATGAAAAGATTGATGCGTGTAAGAATGACTGCATGATATTCTACAAGGAAGATTCACAGAAGACAGAGTGTTCGGAGAAAGTATATATAAGCCAAATCGGAGGGGTAGTTCAAAACACAAGAAAAACAAACCACATAAGCAGTTGCTTTACATGCCGTTGATTCCGAAATTGCAACACCTCTACGCGTCTAAATCTACTATAGAATCAATGCGTTGGCATAAAGAAAGTTTGCACGAAGATGGTGTGTTGATTCATTCCAGTGATGGAAAGGCATGGAAACACTTTGATAAGACTTATCTTGACTTTGTGTCTGAATTAAGAAATATACGGTTATACATCTGCTCTGATGGTTTCAATCCGTTTGGTCCTGGGGTAAAATCTTACTCTTGTTGGCCGGTTATAGTCACTGTCTACAATCTTCCCCCTGGTTGTGTATGAGTGATCCCTACATGTTCTTGTCGTTATTCATCCCCGGACCAAACAGCCCTGGGAAGATCATTGACGTCTATCTCCGACCTTTGATGGACGAATTGAAACAGCTTTGGGAGGATGGGGTCAAAACGTGGGATGCTTTCAAGCGAGAGAATTTCAGCCTGAAGGCTGCGTTGATGTGGACAGTTAATGACTTCCTTGCATATGGGATGTTATCGGGTTGGAGCACCCACGGGAAGTTGGATTGTCCGTATTGTATGAGTAACACAAAGTCTTTCACGCTCAAGCACTCTTAAAAACCATGTTGGTTCGATTGCCATAGACATTTTCTTCCAGAGGACCACCCATTAAGGACCCAGAAGAATGCGTTTAAAAAGAATAAGAGTGATCATGATGAGCCCCCGATTCGTTTGAGTACTGACACGGTCTATAGCGAGGTATCTAGATTGCCCGATCCTAGGTGGGGAAAAAGTTTTCGAAAAGCAAAATACAAGGGTTTGGGACTTCCCATAACTGGACCAAGAGGAGTATATTTTGGGAGTTGCCATACTGGAAAACAAATCTCATTTGACATAACCTTGATGAGATGCACATTGAGAAGAATGTATTCGATAATGTTTTTAACACGTTGATGGATTTCAAGGCAACAACTAAAGACAAAGAAAAAGGTCGAATGGACCTTAAGGAAATCTGTAAGCGGTCGACCTTAGAGTTGTCGTTGGTCAATGGTAAATCAGTGAAACCAGTGGCTCAACATATGCTTACAAAGGAAAACAAACACCTCCTTCTAAAATGGCTCAAGGATTTAAAGCTTCCAGATGGTTATGCGTCTAACATTGGTAACTGTGTCAATGTAGAGGTGGGGAAAGTGCAGGGTTTGAAGAGTCATGATTGCCACGTTTTGCTGGATAGATTACTTTTGATTGCTCCCAGGGATCTCTTGCCCGACAATATCTGGGTGGCGTTAACAGAGTTAAATGAGTTTTTTCGAGCGTTAACATCGATCACACTACGTGTTGATCATATGGAAAAGCTTGAGGAGAGCATCGTTGTGACTTTGTGCAAACTTGGAAAGATATTTCCTCCTTCGTTCTTCAATTCTATGGAGCATTTACTGGTTCACTTGGCATACGAAGCTAGAGTCGGTGGTCCAGCTCAATACAAATGGATGTATCCATTTGAGAGGTACTTGAATTTATTCTATTTCTAGATAATTCGAGCGTTAACAATACCTTCTTTAACATTATTTATGTTTTAATCTACAAAATGACTTTTAGGCGTCTAGGCCAATTGAAAAGGAAGATGAGCAATAGGTCCATGGCCGAGGCCTCAATTTCAGGGGCTATTATTATAGATGAGATTGTTGCCTTAGTCGGAACATATTTTCATCACGATGTTGATACGAGATTGACTAGGGTTGGCCGCAATTACGATGGTGGTTGTTCTGTGTCTAGTGGAAGCATCTCTGTATTTTCATCCCCTGGTCGATTCCTCGACAAACGGGTTGGTACGCGTATGTTAACCGCTAAAGAGTTTGACGCGGTCTCACTTTATGTTCTTCTTAACTGTGATAGGTTGAGGAATATGTCAAGTAAGTCATTGCTGTTATGTTTATGCCTCGTCGATTAAATTATGCATGTTTACCTGTATATGAAATGCCTTGTTCAACCCTATTGAAGAATGTTTGAAGATTTAGCTCGAGATTTATCTCCAGAACTCATCGCAATTAGGACAGACAAAAAATTTCCAAATTAGCTAAGGAAATATGTAAATATTTCGTTTCATTCAAATTTATTCTATACACTTTTTTTAAACATTCAATCTTAAAATTGTATTAAATTGGTTACATATTGTCTTATAGATAACTGAACATTCGGGTGATGCCAAAGCTGCGAGGTTAAGACATTTAGCAGCAACTCCGTACTTGAACGTTAATTTATACAACGATTATTTCGTGAATGACTATGTGTTTCATACCAAAACTTATGGGGACTCTAAATTAACGTGGAATAACGGTGTGAATCTTAAAGGAAACCTTGATTATTATGGTGTCCTCCTGAAAGAAGTAGTCGAGGTGGAGTATTTGGGTGGAAACAATGTTGTCTTTTTTAATTGTGAGTGGCGAGATGTTGTGCGAGATATTAAGAAGCACGCCATATTTGACCTCGTCGATGTAAATGACTCGTCCAGACATGTTGGCAACGACATCTTCATCTTAGCATCTCAAGCACAATAGGTATACATGAAACCTTATATCTCACATAGGTTCATTCTCTTTTTCCACACCCTCTTCCCCCCTTATTTTTAATAATGTCTTGCATGTTCCTCTTATCACTCGAAATATTCTCTCTGTGTCTCAACTCTATCATGCCATCATTAAATTCTCACACTCTTCTTTTCTTCTTAAAGACAAATCTACGAGTCAAACCCTTCTCAATGGAACACTTGAGGATGGCGTCTACATTTGGCGCCCTCCGCCCATCCATGCTCATTCCGGCACTATTTCTTCCCAGTTGTGGCATCATAGATTAAGACATCCCGCTCCCCCTATCCTTAGTTTGTTACATAACAAGTTTCATTTATCTAATTCTTCCAGTTTATCACCGTGTAACTCATGTTTTATCAATAAAAGCCACAAAATGTCTTTTGCATCTTCTTCTCTTATTTTACATGCTCCACTTGATCTCATTTATTCTAATGTTTGGACCTCTCTCGTTCATTCTCTCGATCAATTCAAATACTATGTCATTTTTGTCGACCACTACACCAAATACATCTGGTTTTACCCCCTAAAACACAAATCTGACACTTACAACACCTTTATTCGCTTCAAGACCCTAGTCAAAAAATACTTCAAACATCCCATCATTCAGGTCTACTCCGACAACGGGGGTGAATACCTCAAGCTCACACCCACTCTAGCTCAAAATGACATCACCCACCTTACCAACCCACCTCACACTCCTGAACACAATGGGTATACCGAATGTCGTCACCGCCACATTGTTAAAACAGGTCTCACCCTCCTTTCTCACGCCAACCTACCCCTTACCTTCTGGCCCTATGCCTTCATCACTGCTACCTACCTGATAAACCGAATGCCTACTCCCACCCTCAACAATGATTCCCCCTACCTTCGCCTATTTCTCTCCCCTCCAAATTACACCAAATTACGTAGCTTTGGATGTCTCTGTTATCCCTGGCTTCGCCCATATACTCCACACAAGTTAGCCCCAAAGTCTATTCCCTGCATCTTTGTTGGCTACTCACCTACACAAAGTGCGTATTACTGCCTTGACCCCACCTCTCATCGAGTCTACACCTCTCGTCACGTCCGTTTTGTTGAAACCACATTCCACTATAACTCCCTCACCTCCACTTCTCCCGCCCCTTCCGCTCCCCCTCCCTCTGATTGGCACACCCTATTCCTTCCTATCCTAAACACTACACCCCCCGTACCACCTCCCTCCTATGCCCCCACCCCTCCCTCACCCATCCCCCTCTAAACCCTACTTTTCCCAACAAACCATTACCCCCAATACAGCCTGAAACAACCCATGCCCAGACAGCAAAACCGCGCGATCGCTCACTTTTTCCAGAGAGTGAGCGTGATCGCCCCCTGGAACTGCGCGATCGCTCCCTTTGTCCAGAGAATGAGTGCGATTGCGCACCCTCAACCGCGCGATCTCCCCCTTTACCCAGAGCACCATTCCCCCTCCTGCTCATACTATTACCATCAGATTATCCCATGGCATCACTAAACCTAACCTCAAATATGCTAACCTCTCTTCTCACCTCCCCCAGAAGCCTTCCCACCACAACCAAATAAGCTCTATCTATCCCACACTGGCATAATGTCATGATTGAAGAATTTCAGATTCTCACTCGAAAGAATACCAGGAACCTGGTTCCCCCTACCACAACTCACAACATTGTCGGATGTAAATGGGTCTTCCGCATCAAGTACAACCCTGACAACACAATTCAGAAATACAAGGCTCGGCTTGTAGCCAAGGGCTTTCACCAACTACCAGGTGTTGACTACACCGAAACCTTCAGTCCCGTTGTCAAACCCACTACTGTCAGGCTTCTTCTCTCTCTTGCCACCACCAAACATTGGCCCCTTCGCCAACATGATATCAACAATGCCTTTCTTCAAGGTACTCTCTCGGAAACTGTGTTTATGACCGAACCCCCCCCCCCCCCGAGTTTGAGGACTCATCCAATCCTTCCTTTGTCTGTCGTGTCTCTAAGGCCATCTTTGGTCTTAAATAGGCACCCCGTGCTTGATTTCAGGAACTCAAAACCTATCTCACCACATATGGCTTTCACCCCTCTTTAGCCGATCCTTCTCTCTTTATACTCAATAAAACCCCATCCCCAATCTATCTTTTGGTTTATGTTGATGATATCATTGTTACTGGACCATCACCATCTGTTCTTCAGTCCTTCCTCACCAGCTTGTCCAATCATTTTTCCCTTAAGGATCTCGGTCCTTTATCTTACTTTTTGGGTATTGAAGTCCTCCCGAACCGAAATGGGCTCCTTCTCTCCCAAATAAAATATATTCATGATCTCCTCACCTGTCACAACATGATAGATTGTAAACCACTTCCCACTTCTATGGTCACATCACCACTTCTCACTCGATCCACCACCACCCCTGCAGTAAACCCCACATCCTTTCGTGCCATTGTTGGTGGTCTTCGGTACTTTTCCTTCACCCGTCCTGATATTGCATTTTCTGTAAACAAGCTTGCTCAGTTCATGCAAAACCCCCAACCCACTCATTGGGTTGCCCTCAAGCGTCTACTCCGCTACCTTCATGGCACTATGCACTTGGGTCTTCAGATTTTTTCCACATCTCCACCTTCCCTTTATGCCTTCAGTGATGCAGATTGGGCTGATGACAAAGATGATTTTGTGTCCACCTCTGGGTTCTTTGTTTATCTCGGACGTAACCCGGTTATTTAGTCCTCCCACAAACAATGTGCCCTTGCCCGGTCTACTACTGAGGCCTAATTTCGTGCGATTGCTGACATCACTGCTGAGCTTACTTGGGTTCGGAGCTTGCTTACTGAGCTCGGGATTTCTCTACCTTATGCACCAGTTATTTATTGTGACAACCTCGGTGCTACAACTTATTCAGCAAACCCAGTCTTCCACTCTCGGATGAAGCATGTAGTTCTCTCATTCCACTTTGTTCGTGAACAAGTTCAGTCTAGCTCTCTCCGTGTGCAACACATTTCTGGCAACGATCAGCTCGCTGATGTTCTGACAAAACCGCTTCCCCGTATCCGCTTCCAGCAACTTATTTTCAAGCTTGGTCTTCTCCAAGGATCGTCCAGCTTGCGGGGGCATATTAAGGAAACATCATCTATTAATGAATCTTCTCCTAAGGTTTCCTAAGTTTATTGTTGTTATCTTTCTAGAATATTCTTGCACATATACTATTGTATTTAGATTAGGAAACTCAATATTGTATTTAGAATAAGAATCTCTCTCATGTACTATATATTTACAAGTCTGTGAATAAAGAAAATGAGTTTTTCCAATCTTACAGTATGTATGTACATCTTATTTAATAGAATAGGCTGCTGATTAAAGATCATATAGTGATGCCAGCCAATCGAATGGTCTTTTGTGGCCAGACTATGAGATAACGCCAATAACCAGAAGCCATATTTTCCGTATGTTGCTCTTGTTTTCATAGGTTTGACCTGGATTTACTCTGTATGTTAAAAAAAATATTGGAAAACAATGAACTTTGGATTAAAATGTTAACAATGTATGTTCGTTAATGTACAAGGCTGCTGCTGTGACGGAGCAAACAAACAAAACAAAAAGAGTTAATGCGAAGATCTCTTCAATTAAACACTCCCAGATACCGTCTTTTGGATTAAACAACAGTTTCAAAGACAATGTTTAATTTTGAAAGATAAAAAGGGCAAGACGCTACAGGAACTTCACTATGCGTGGGGTCCAGGAAAATGCCGGGCACAATCTCAGTTCACAATGTAGATATGGCTTAAATGCTTAATTTTATGTTATTAGTACTTTGGTATTATCCACAAGAACTCTCTATAAATAGTACCAGAAAGATCAAAGCAGTACCACTGAAGATATATATTATCAACATATTTGTAGCAGAAATAAAGAAAATAAAGGACCATGGCCAACAACAGAGCTTCCATTTTTCTTTACATGGCCATGATTCTTTCTTTTTTCCTTGTCATCAATATGGCTGAAGGAAGATCAAGCCTTGGGGGGAGTAAGTTTTCATTATTATTTGGAATTTAAAGGGTGTTATGTCAACTTGGAGGAACAAAGTCTATAAATAATACTCTATCCGTTCCCAAAAAAGAATCTCCTTTGACATGTCAAACTTTTTTAAGGATGGTGGTTTTAGTTTACTTTCTTGTATGTTCATGAAATTGCATTAAAGTTATTTCCTCTTTTAGAAATTTACTGACGTAGTTTGATCTCTTTTATTTATGAAACGAGCAGTTGGATTCCAGAAGAAGAACGCTGTTGTAGAATGTAACGCAGTGACTAGCGTAGCAAGTGGAGACACTTGCATATCGATTGCTAAGAAGTACAACTTGAGTACAAAGTCGTTTGATCTCATCAACCCTAACCTCGTTTGCACCAAGCTTTTCGTGGGTCAATGGCTTTGCGTTGATGGAGTGGCAACTTGAAGCTACAATCAAAACCTACAACCTCCAGAGCATTTTAATAATAAGTTCATGAATAAGGAGCTTGACGATAAATGTTGCTTCCGTTTAAGTTCTATATAAGACTTCTGTAGCTTTTATCAACCCATTTTTACTGATTGTTGTATTTTCCTTTTTGTTATTTGATCATGAATTTTGGTCACATATCTCAATCCATGTGGTTCTTTCAAACCCATATCATGCTTTTGTTTTCCCTGGTTCTTTGACTTAGATCCTTGATACTATACATATATATATACTCCTTTCTTGAAAAGTCTAACAATCAAAGGATATGGTAATATACTTGGAGTTGAGCATGTGTAAACAATTAATCAAAGATAAAGTACCCCTTTAGCCTTCATGCAACCTCATTTTCTGATAAAAGGCATTCAGTAAAATGCAATTTCATTACAAAAAAAACACTAATAAAATTCATAGTTTTCATAAAAAGAATCCACCCTAAAGATCATCAGAGAGAAATTGAATGTAATTAACCTAAAGGTGGAAAGAACTACACTAAATAACATGAGAAAGAAGTATATATGTAATTAAACTAAAAATAGTAAGATAGATAATCAACCAGCTGATGGTTCTAGTGGTTAAGAATTTCTTGTGAGAAGCTCCACATCAAAGGATAAAGTTACATCAAACATTTATCCATTAAGCCAAGTTTTGACTCCGACTTGAAAGATCACAGACAGATTTAAAAAAAAAAATAAAAAATTTGAGCACATTATAAGTTCAAATAGAGTAAAATCCACTTACTGAGCAAGAATTTGAGCAAGAATTTGACCAAGAAATAGTAGTAGAAAAAATCAAACACAGATTCAAAAAAAAAAAAAAATTACAAACCATACAATTACTCATTGGATCCATTAATCAAAACCCCAATAAAAACTAATCTGAAATTGCAGAAACAACAGAAAATTTGAATTTGATTGATACCTTTTTCGGTGAGGGAAGAGAGAGGGAGAATTTCAGATTGAACGGAGACGGCGGCAGTAACACGTCGTTGAGGCGGTGGCGGAGGAGTTGAGAGGGACGGCGGTTGGGCGACGGCGGTGAGGCGACGGCGATGAGGAGACGGCGACAAACGGTGATGGAAGAAGAGAGAGCTTCGACGGTCGGGAAGTGAGAGAAAGCGGGAAGAGAGAGAGATATATATTAGAGAGTGTAATGAATTTAGGGCGTAAAATGGGTATTTATATTTTTCCTCAGAGACGGAATATTCCACCGCTGAGAATCCGCCGCTGGTAACTACGTTCACGTGGATCGATGACGTGACATGTACCACAGACGGAAATTTCCGCCGCTGGTTTAATTAACCTCAGCGACGGAAATTTCCGCCGCTATAATTAAAAATATCATTAATAAAAATCATTATTTATATTATTTACAACATGAAAATTATTTTAAATTACTATCAAAAAAATAAATATGAGTCAATAAATATTATTTTTGAAAAAATAAATTAATCATAAATATTTATTAATTTTAATTTAGTAAATACCATTCTTTTTAATTATATAAAACATGAAAATTATTTTAAGTTACTGTTAAAAAAATAAGTATGAGTCAATAAATATTATTTTTGAAATAATAAATAAATCATAAATATTTATTAATTTTAATTTAATAAATATCATTCTTTATAATTATATAAAACATGAAAATTATTTTAAATTACTATTAAAAAAATAAATATGAGTCAATAAATATTATTTTTGAAAAAATAAATAAATCATAAATATTTATTAATTTTAATTTAATAAATAACATTCTTTTTATTATACCATATACCCTATACACTATACACTATACCCTATACCCTATACACACTATACCCTATACACTATACCCTATACCCTATACACTATGCACTATACACTATACACTATACACTATACCATATACAATACTCCCTTCGTCCCGCTCGAAAAGCCACAAATTTCCATTTTGGGCGTCCCATTTAAAAAGGCACTTTCCTAAAAAGGAAAGTTTTTATTACTATTCCACCCACTCATTCTCTTTCCTACTTTACTTTTACACTCACAACATTATCTCTCCTAACTATTCCTCCCACTCATTCTTTCTCCTATTTAATTTTTCATACTCACAACATTTAAACTTTTTCTCTTTCCTACATCACTTTCCTTAATTTGCGTATATCCTATACCCATCCTTCACTATACGAAGGAGTATACCCTATACCCTATACCCTATACCCTATACACTATACCCTATACCCTATACCCTATACCCTATACACTATACCCTATACCCTATACACTATACCCTATATACTATACCCTATACACTATACCCTATACCCTATACCCTATACCCTATACACTATACACTATACACTATACACTATACACTATACCCTATACCCTATATCCTATACCCTATATCCTATACCCTATACCCTATACCCTATACCCTATACCCTATACCCTATACACTATACACTATACCCTATACACTATACCCTATACACTATACCATATACCGTATATCCTATACCCTATATCCTATACACTATACCCTATACACTATACCCTATACCCTATACACTATACCCTATACCCTATACACTATACACTATACCCTATACACTATACCCTATACCCTATACACTATACCCTATACACTATACCCTATACACTATACCCTATACATTATACCCTATACCCTATATCCTATAAAATATACCTTATACACTATACCCTATACCCTATACACTATACACTATACCCTATACCCTATACCCTATATACTATACACTATACACTATACCCTATAACCTATACCCTATACCCTATACCCTATACCCTATACACTATACCCTATACCCTATACACTATACCCTATACCCTATACCCTATAACCCATACCCTATACCCCATACCCTATACACTATACCCTATACACTATACCCTATACCCCATACCCTATACACTATACCCTATACCCTATACACTATACCCTATACACTATACCCTATACCCCATACCCTATACCCTATACCCTATACACTATACCCTATACCCTATACCCTATACCCTATACACTATACCCTATACCCTATACACTATACCCTATATACTATACCCTATACACTATACCCTATACCCTATACCCTATACCCTATACACTATACACTATACACTATACACTATACACTATACCCTATACCCTATATCCTATACCCTATATCCTATACCCTATACCCTATACCCTATACCCTATACCCTATACCCTATACACTATACACTATACCCTATACACTATACCCTATACACTATACCATATACCGTATATCCTATACCCTATATCCTATACACTATACCCTATACACTATACCCTATACACTATACCCTATACTCTATACACTATACACTATACCCTATACACTATACCCTATACCCTATACACTATACCCTATACACTATACCCTATACACTATACCCTATACATTATACCCTATACCCTATATCCTATAAAATATACCTTATACACTATACTTATACTTATACACTACATATATACCCTATACCCTATACACTATACACTATACCCTATACCCTATACCCTATATACTATACACTATACACTATACCCTATAACCTATACCCTATACCCTATACCCTATACCCTATACACTATACCCTATACCCTATACACTATACCCTATACACTATACCCTATACCCTATACCCTATACCCTATACCCTATACACTATACCCTATACCCCATACCCTATACACTATACCCTATACACTATACCCTATACCCTATACCCTATACACTATACCCTATACACTATACCCTATACCCTATACACTATACCCTATACACTATACCCTATACACTATACCCTATACACTATACGCTATATCCTATACACTATACACTATATCCTATATACACTATACCCTATACCCTATACACTATACACTATACCCTATACACTATACATACCCTATACCCTATATACTATATCTCTATAATACTATACATTATACACTATACCCTATACCCCATACCCTATACCCCATACCCTATACCCCATACCCTATATACCATACCCTATACACTATACCCTATACACTATACCCTATACCCCATACCCTATACCCTATACCCTATACACTATATACTATACACTATACCCTATACACTATACCCTATACACTATAGGGGTTAGGGGTTAGGGTTTAGGGGTTAGGGTTTAGGGTCTAGGGTTTAAGGTTAGGGTTTAGGGGTTAGGGTTTAGGGTTTAGGGTTTAGGGTTTAGGGTTAAGGTTTAGGGGTTAGGGTTTAGGGGTTAAGGTTTAGGGGTTAGGGTTTAGGGGTTAAGGTTTAAGGGTTAGGGTTTAGGGTTTAGGGTTTAGGGTTTAGGGTTTAGGGTTTAGGGTTTAGGGTTTAGGGTTTAGGGTTTAGGGGTTGGGTTTAGGTTTAGCGGTTTATAGATTACGGGTTACGGTTTAAGGGTTAAGGTTGTGCTGGTTAGGTTTAGGGTTGTGGTTTAGGGGTTAGGGTTTAGGTTTAGGTTTAGGGGTTAGGGTTTAGTGGTTTAGAGTGTATAGTGGTTTAGGATTTAGGGTTTAGGGGTGGGTTGGGGTTTTAGATTTAGTGGTATAACAGATAGGTATCGTGTATAGTGTAGTTTATGTGGTTTAGGGTATTGGGGTATAGTGGAATAGAGGAAGGTATGTGGCATAGGCATAGGGTATGTGGTATAGGGTATAGTGTATAGTGGATAGGGAGTATAGTGTATAAAGGTATGTTGTTTAGTGTATAGCCAGATATGTGGTATAAGGTATAGTGGTATAAAGCTATGGTGGAGATATGTGGTATGTGGTATAGTGTATAGCATAAACAGATAAGAGTATAGGGTATAGGATATAGTGTATAGGATATAGAGTATAGGTTATAGGGTATAGGGTATAGTGTATAGTGTATAGGATACAGGGTATAGGGTATAGGATATAGTGTATAGGGTATAGTATATAGGGTATATGTTATAGGATATAGGGTATAGGGTATAATGTATAGTGTATAGTGTATAGTTTATATATAGGGTATAAGGTTTAGGGTTTAGAATTTATTTATTTTTTCAAATATAATATTTATTGACTCATATTTATTTTTTTGAGAGTAATTTAAAATAACTTTCATATTTTATATAAATAAAAATAATGATATTTATTAAATTAAAATTAATAAATATTTATGATTTATTTATTTTTTCAAAAATAATTTTAAATATTTTGATGTTTTTTAGTTTGTTATTTTGTTAATTAGTTCTAAAAATAATCAAAAATTACATTTTATTATCAGCGACGGAATATTTCCGTCGCTGATAAATCAAAAAAAAAATAAATTATCAGCGGCGGAATTTTTCCGTTGGTGTTTAATTTAAAAAAAAAACATTTAATTTCACCGTCGGAATATTTCCGACGCTGATAAATTAAAAAAAAATAATTATTTAGCGGCAGAAATTTCCGTCGGTGTAATATTTCAAAAAAAAAATAAAAAATATTTTATTTTCACCGTCGGAATATTTCCGACGCTAATAAATTAATTTTTTTTAATTTATCAGCGTCGAAAATTTTCCGTCGGTGTAATATATCAAAAAAAAAAAAAAGTATTTTATTTTCACCGACGGAAAATTATACGCGCATTTGAAAGCAATAAAAAAAATAAAAAAATAAAAAAATAATATATTTTCACCGGCGGAATAATTCCGTCGCTGATAAAGAAATAGCGGCGGAATATTTCGTCGGTAAATTAAGCGCCAAAATAGTGGCGGTAATTAAACGAATATTCGAGGAATATTCGTTTTAGCGTCGGAATCTAGCGTCGGAATTAAATTCCGTCGCTAAATTTGACGCCAAAATAATTCCGCCGCTAAATCATTATTTCCGTCGCTAAATAGCGACGGAATCATTTCGTCGCTGTTTATTCCGTCGCTAAAACACCTGTTTCTGGTAGTGCTTCTTGTACTTCTTAACCAAGGTGTCTACTTTGGCGGTTTGAGAGGTAGCAGAGTCTTGAATAACTTGATCAACCTCTAATGGAGCACCACCAACAACAAATCTGAAAAGCCTTCTGATGTCTATGTAGTCAATGGATAGCTTCAGGCCTTCAACAACAGCGGTCAGGCAGGCAACTCTTTGTCCTTGATCTAGAATTCTTGACCTTTTCTTGGCGGTTGCAAAGAACTGATCCACAAAAGAGGGCACTATGAAGTTTTGCTGTTTGGTGAAGAGCGGTAGAATGCCAGAAACTATCAGCTTTCTCAGCAACTCCCTTCCAAGAGCATCTGTCTTTAGCTCAGCCTCATTTACTTCCCATCCAGGTAGGAAGGTAGATGGATCCTACAAGGTAAAACATGAAGTGTTAGATCCATTTTTGTATTCACAGTTCACAAGCGGTTTGGGCACCAAGCGGTTAAGCAATGGTGCGGTTTGAAAATTTCAAACCCCAAGTGAACTATGAATACACAATGATAATGAGGATTTGAGAATAAGATTACTTAAGTACGTGGCATTGTAATCCAAACTTATCCCACACTGCAAGCGGTGATTAGAGAGGAATTTCTTGGTTTCCAAATTTCATATACTTACTAAAATCTCAAAAGCAATGAAGGAAGGAATTTAACCAAAGATGCGGTTTCAAAAGATTTGAACAAGCGGTTCAGCATGCGGTTAGCTTAGAAAAGCAGAAGCGGTTTTGAAACATAGAGTATAAGCGGTTTGCATACAAGCGGTTTCAAAACCAAATGAAATCCAAAAAATTTTGAAAAAGTTGAAAATTTTTCTAAGTGTTGAAAAACACTATGCAGATTCAAGGCATCCAAAATATATGATTTTTCAAGAAAAGTTCATGGGTTTCATTAAGAACATGAAGAACATTCATGAACTCCAAGAACAGAGATTTACAAAACTTAACCAAAATCAACAAATAATATGTCAAAACGATCACATTGGAAAGGGGAACAACAATATATCATTAAAATTGCAACCTTTACCCAGAATCATCAAGAAACATGAAAAACATAAAGTGGGTTTTCGAAGTTCATGAACTGAAAAATTCAAAATCAGTGGCTTAAATATGGATTGATCATGAAATAAACTTTAGAAACTAAATCAGTGCATCAATCCGAGCAAAATCCAACAATAATCATTCAAAATGAGTAAGAAATAAGATCAAAATCACCCAAAAACAGAAGGAGGCATACGAACAGTTTTCATGGATGACAATGGCAGATTCTGAAGAAATAGCAAGAATTAGGGTTAGAAGATGTTACCATTTCCAAGATAGGTTTCTTGGGAGCCCTAGAAACTGCAGATGCACGTTGCCTTTTTGATGTAGTTGCCATTTGATTAAAGGTTTGAAAATGGAGGTTTTTGAAGGTTTTAGAGAGAGAAAGTGAGTTGGTAGACAGAGAGAGAGGACGGTTGCAGGGAGTTGGCAGTAGAAAGGTTTTAGGTTTCACCAACTTAGGTATATATAGGGTGAAGGGGGCAGGCAGTTGGTTCAGAAGGAATGATTGAAATATACCAACTGTTGCACCCTTTCACCTCCTGCACTTCTCTCAATGACGGCTGACATGAGGGTTTTTAATGCTCATGTCCCCTTAGCAATAAATGCTCTTAATTTTGAAATAAACGAGGAAAAACATTTGCAAAAATACCCTTATGTCAAAAATAAGGACTAAAAATAAATAAAAGAATTTGAACAGTTTTTTTTTTTTTTTTTTTTTTAAGAAATAAGGATGAGACATAAATAGACAGAATTTACTCTTTGTTGAAACGCGGTTTTGATCCAAGCGGTCTGACTGCATCAAGCGGTTTGGAACTGGCGGTTGGATGCAGGCGGTTTTGACAGCTTGCGGTTTTGGGATAGGCGGTTCAACAGAAGCGGTCTCAATCCTTAAGAGTTTCAATCCTATACTCAACAAACAAGTTAGCCAATAAAAAGTATGGAATTTATTTAAGTTCAAGCATACCCATTTCTCCTCTGAGGAATGAAAACCTCTTGGAGTCAAGAGCCTTAGTGAGGATATCAGCAATCTGGTTGTCTGTCCCCACGTACTCTAAATGGATATTCCTCTTCTCCACATGGTCTTTGAGGAAATGATACTTGATATCAATGTGCTTGGTCTTGGAATGCATGACAGGGTTGTTGGAGACTGAAATTGTTGAAGTGTTGTCACACATGATAGGGCAATTTCCTTCATGGATTCCATAGTCCACCAACTGCTGCTTCATCCAAAGGATTTGACAGCAACAACTACCAGCAGCAATATACTCAGCCTCTGTGGTTGACACTGAAACTGAAGCTTGCTTCTTGCTGGCCCAAGCAACTAGTCTGTTCCCGAGGAAATGACAAGTTCCACTAGTGCTTTTCCTGTCAATAGTACAAGCTGCATAATCTGCATCTGAATAACCTACAAGATCAAAGTTTGAATTTTTGGAATACCAAAGTCCAAGGTTAGTGGTTCCAGATAAATAGCGGATTATACGCTTGACTGCAATTAGATGTGCTTCTCTAGGATCTGCTTGGTAGCGTGCACATACACAAACACTAAACATGATATCTGGCCTACTAGCACTTAAATAAAGTAATGAGCCGATCATACCTCGATATAAAGTTTGATCAACTTTCTTACCTTTGAGATCTTTATCTAGCTTATTGCCGGTGGCCATTAGAGTATCATATGCTTTAGCATTTTCTAATCCAAACTTCTTTATTAGCTCCTTGGTATATTTGGCTTGGCTGAGGAAAATATCTTCTTCGCAATGCTTGATTTGAAGCCCGAGGAAGAATGTTAATTCTCCCATCATGCTCATCTCAAACTTGCTTTTCATTAGCTTCTCGAAACGCTTACAAAGTAAATCATTAGTAGAACCAAAAATGATATCATCAACATATATTTGAACAAGTAAAGTATGATCATTGTATTTTGCAATAAAAAGAGTTGTATCGATTTTACCGCGTTTAAATCCTTTTTCTAGTAAAAATTTAGAAAGAGTCTCATACCATGCCCTTGGAGCTTGCTTAAGTCCATACAAAGCTTTCTGGAGTTTGTAGACATGATCGGGAAATTTGGAGTCTTCAAATCCAGGCGGTTATGCAACATACACGGTCTCTTGCAGTTCACCGTTGAGGAAAGCACTCTTCACATCCATTTTATATAACTTGAAACGCTTGAAAGAGGCGTAGGCTAAGAAGATTCTGATAGCTTCCAATCTTGCAACTGGAGCAAAGGTTTCGTCATAATCGATTCCTTCTTCTTGCCTATATCCTTGTGCAACCAACCTTGCTTTATTCCTAGTGATGCTTCCATTCTCATCCATCTTATTCCTAAATACCCATTTAGTTCCTATCACTCCTTGATCCTGAGGTCTAGGCACCAAAGTCCAGACCTTTCATCTTTCAAACTGGTTGAGTTCTTCTTGCATAGCAACGACCCAACTGGAATCTTGGAGTGCTTCATCAATCTTCTTGGGTTCAATTTGAGATATCAATGAAGTATGCTCATCATAATTCGATCTCCTTGTTTGAACACCGGAAAATAGATCACCAATCACATTAGAGAGAGTGTGACTGCTGACTTCACGAACCTCTGGGGGTAAGTCTGGTTGGACAGAGGTTTGCTGAAGATCTTCAATTGGGACATCGTTAGATCCTTCAGCGAAGTCATGGAAGGTAAGTTGACGAAGAGGTTCTATAAGCTGGATAGGGGAATTTTCAACTTCTTCTTCCCTTGGAGTTGCATCTGGAGTAGGAACTTCAGGTGCGGTTTCAAAAGTGCGGTTTGAGGGAATTTCAGTTGAGGGTGCTGGATTTTGCGGTTGAGGTTCAGGTGCGGTTTGAGAGGGTTCACCTGTTTCATTATGCTCAACAAAATCATCAGCAACATTTGGAGCCAAATGTGGCTCAAGGAGAGAATGCTCATCGAAAGTAACATGGACAGACTCAACTATTTTTAAACTAGTTTTATTGAAAACGCGAAAAGTTTTTGAATGTTTAGCATACCCAACAAAAATACCTTCGTCGGCCTTGGCTCCGAATTTACCTCTATTTTCTCTTCCGTTGTAGAGGACAAAACATTTGCAGCCAAAGATCTTGAAGAATGCAATGTTGGGGGTTCTTCCTCGCCAAAGCTCATAGGGAGTCTTGTTATAGGTTTTGTTGATGAGGGAGCGGTTCTGAGTGAAGCATGCTGTATTGATTGCTTCAGCCCAGAAATACTGAGGCAGCTTCGCTTCAGATATCATTGTTTTTCCAGCCTCAATCAACGCCCTATTCTTCCTTTCCACAACCCCATTTTGTTGTGGAACACCAGCAGTTGAGAAATTGTGATCAATTCCATGGTCATCACAATACTGAGCAACATCGTTGTTCTTGAATTCTGTTCCATTATCTGATCGAACACTAACGATGTCGTCTTCTTTTTGAGTTTGGAGCCGTCTAAAAAGTGCGGTGAGAATATCATAGCAATCATCTTTGGAAATCATCATCTCAACCCACGTATATCTTGAATAATCATCCACCACCACTAAGGTATATCTATTTCCTCCAATGCTGGCAGTGGTTACGGGTCCAAACAAATCTATGTGAAGCATTTGTAAGCATCTTGAAGTTGATGGAGCGGTCTTGCTGGTGAAAGACGACGCGGATTGCTTACCAAGCTGGCATGCACTGCATTTCTCTGGATGGTGGTCAGCCACTTTAGGTAAACCACGAACGAGGTTTTCCCTACCAATCTTTGCAAGATACTTGAAGTTCAAGTGGCTCAACCTCTTGTGCCATAGCCAACTATTTTCGCTCACATTTTTAGCTACAAAACAGAGATTAGTAATACTACATACAAAATTTAGATCAATAATGTAAATATTACTCTTATGAATCCCTGTGAGTAGAGTGACTACGGAAATGCTATCTTTGATAAAGCAGTTTGATGATGTAAAGTTGCAAAGCATTCCTTTGTCGTAGAATTGAGAAATTGAAAGGAGGTTGTGCTTGAGTCCTTCAACAAGAGAAACCTTCTCAATGGTTAGGTTTCCTCTCCTTATAACACCATATCCAATGGTCTTTCCTTTGTTGTTGTCACCAAAGGTTACAGACGGACAACTTGCTTCAATGACATCTTCTAGTAATGATCTATCTCCAGTCACATGTCTTGAGCAGCCACTGTCAAGATACCATTCATTTTCCTTGGAGAGACCAGCCATTAAGCAGAGGAACTGAAATGTAAACATTAAGAACGAGGCCCCCCTTTATTCCTGAGGTCCTGAAGTTAGCAACACTTCACGACCCACACCTGTTTGACAGAAGGAGGTTTACTCTTCCTGGCATTGGATGTGAACCGCAAAAGGCATTCTGCAGCCTTGTGACCTAAACCATCACACACAGAGCATTTATAAAAGCTATAAGCATCATGAGGTTTTACTAACTCCTTACTCTTCTTAGGAGTTGCATGCGATTTTGGGGGAGCGGTTGCAGCTTTGACAAAGGGAACTGGCTTTGGTTTGACCACGTATTTTCTAGGAACGCTATTCCTGCTTTTGAAGGCAGGAGGAGCGATCGAAGAAGAGGCGCGGTCAGACTTGCAGTTGCCAGCATCTCTAGTTCTACCAGAAGCGGTTTTAGGGATGCGGCCAACTCCATATGCCATTTCCTCTGAAGCTACACTCTCAGAATCCTTTGGCTTCATCTGAGAGTTCTTCCCATATTGCTTCCCTTTTGGGTAGACATAATTAATTTGTTGTCCTTTACCCTTGCCTTTAGCATGCTTTCCCTTAGGAATTTCTTTAGTTAGTTTCAAAATTTCCTCATCCTTTTCACTGCAGGATGCACACTTCTCTTCTTCAGCAGATCCAAATCCTATACCCTCAGTAATTCCACAGGGTAATTGGGTATCTATGATTTGTTCTGCATAAGATTTTGACTTGAGCCACCCATCAATAATTTTTTGACGATCGTTGAGTTGGGTGACCAGGTCATCATTCCGGAGTTGAAGTGCAGCAACCTTAGTTTCAAGGATGCGGTTTTGATCAGCAAGAGGAGTCATACTTCTGATTTGGTCCTTAAGATTTGAAATTTCAGACCTCATCACAGTTTTCTCCGTCTTGTACAGATTAAGTTCATCATGAGCTAAGCTTAAGGCTTTCTTAAGATTAGAGAATTGATGGATCACCATTTCTGCTTCCTTGAACATCCTTTCATGTTCCATGGGAGAAACCTCTTCCACCACCTTTTTCAAAATTTTCTTCTTTGGAATTATTTTTGAAGGTGGAGCATTTGTAGACGAGAAAATGGGACGTGAATACGAACAATTTCCTATCTTAATGCTAGGAGTAAGTTTGATATCATCATCCAATTTATAATTAGGAAGTTTATTTGAAACCTCTTTTTCCTCCATATCCTGCAACTCGACTGACTCAGAATCTGATTCATCGGAAGCATCTGCAACTAAGCAGAGATTAACCTCTTCGGTTTCTTCGTCACTTCCATCATCAGAATCTGTTTCAATCCAAGTTGCTAATTCCTTGGAATTCTCTTCCTCCTCAGCAACCATTCCCTTGCGATGAGAAAATTTCGCAGGAGAGGTTTTCTTTTTCATGTATTCGTATTTGGGCTGTGGACACTCAGATGCAAAGTGACCAGGTTTTCTACAATTGTAGCAAACTAGATCACTCCTTTTCTTTGTATCTCCACCCTTAGAAAATGTTACAGGAGGTTTGCCTTTTGAAAATGTTTTTGTGAAAGGTTTTGAGGCTTTTCTAAATTTTTGAAATCTTTTCACAAACATGGCAAAATCATCATCAGCCATTTCGATGAGTGATGAGGTTGATATGGAAGAATCTGCGGTTTGATTTGATGTAGATGGTTTCTCCTCTTGTTCCACTACGGACATAGAAAGCGATTTGGTTTTCCCTTCAATTTCTTCGATATGATTTAATTTAAGCTCATAGACTCTAAGGTTTGCATACAAGTTACTTAATGACCAAGTATTCAAAACTTTTGAGTCTTCTAGAGAGGTAGCCTTATTAACCCATCTAGAACCTAAAGCAGATACGAAAGTCATATTGATTTCCTTATCGGTTAAAGTTTTGCCAAGATATCTACAAGCATTAACTACCTCAACATAGCGGTAGTAGGTTTGACGCAAGGTTTCTTTGGGTTTTCTGTTGAAGTTGTTGTAGGATCTTTCAACAGCATATAATTTGCTTTCCTTGCATTCGTCATCACCTTCGAGGTAGCTCTCGATGGCATCCCACATCTGCTTTGCGGTT
This sequence comes from Adenophora triphylla var. japonica, assembly GCA_022495995.1. Classification (NCBI taxonomy): domain Eukaryota; kingdom Viridiplantae; phylum Streptophyta; class Magnoliopsida; order Asterales; family Campanulaceae; genus Adenophora; species Adenophora triphylla. The sequence continues at coordinate 57,021 of JAFEMH010007624.1, forward strand.
TTGAGGTACATCACCTTCTGAAGAGTTGAAACTGGAAGGGTTCCTGAAATAATGTGCCTTGCCTTGCTGTCTAAGGCAACTAATCTCTTCTCTTCATCCGACCACTCCTTTTTTGGCTTTTTGACCTCTGGAGTTTCTGCACTGGTGGTTGCATCAGTGTTGGCCTTCATTGGAATCCATGGGCCATTGACTACGCACTCCACCAGCATTTCATCAATTGTTTCCAAATGAATGAGCATTCTGCATTTCCAGATGTCGAAGTGGTCTTCGTCCAAGATTGGAATGTGTGAATAGTTAACAGTAGTCATTGTCTTTGTATTTGCCATATTGAATCGGCACACAAGCTGTTAAGCTTGAAAAATAGTGGTTTTAAAATGTGTTAGCTCTGATACCACTTGTTGGTCCCAAAGGTGGCAACAAGGGTGAAAATACAGCTAGAGGGGGGGGTAAATAGCTGTTTAAAATTTTTCGCCCTCGATTTAAAACTAATCCTCTATACTTACAAAACCTCTTGCAGTGTATAAGAAACTGCAAGTAGAGTTATAAAATGCACAGCGGAATAATAAAGTTACAAAGCGGTTTTGAGAGAGGCGGTTTGTAAAGCGGTTTAGGTAAAGCGGTTTTGACAAGTGCAGTTTTACAAACAAGTGCAGTTTTGACAATGTTAACTCCAAACACTATTTCACAACAATGGATATCTAAATAAAGATCAAACAGAGATAAAAGTAGATAATCAGTAAGCACAAGAAATATAAATGCAGAAAGTAAGAACACAATATTTGGAGTGGTTCAATCGATAAACGATCTACGTCCACTACCAAGATGGTTAGTCTTGGATTTTCAAGAGTGATTTTACTATGAGTATGAGAGATTACAAGTTACAAAGATCGATACTCAAAGCTAAAATCTATTCTATGAAGATTGAATCCTAGACTATAACCAGTGTATCTCAAATGATTAATATATATATGTGATTAAACAAGTGAGGTGTGTGTGTGAGAACAAGATCAAGGCTCTTTAAATCTATGAGATGTAGAGCACAATGATTCTTGATGTGTTAATGCTTGATTTCTTCGCTGGGGAATATTTCTTGAAGGTAGAAGATGAAGATTCAATGGACTTATGAATTTCTGGGCAGAGCTTCAACTTCTTATGAACTCACAGCAATTTCTCAAGTATCAAGCAATCTTCAAATGAAGAAGGTTGGGGGTATTTATAACCAAGCATCAGGAATATAGCCGTTGGACACAGCTGTTGTAAGGACAGTCCTTGATGCAATCCCATTGGTCCACAGCAACTACTTTTGTCCTTTGGAACTGTTGATGCAGGTAAAGCTGATCAGACCTCAGCTGCAATCAAGGTGGTTAGGACATCTGTCACCTTTTTAAGATCCTTGCAGATCTTGTCTGAAAAGTAGTCACGTGACAAGATATGGTGGTTGACATTTGATATTGCTGACGTGGATTCCAACGGTCAAAGGAGTTCACTTCAAGTAGCCAATCATTGGGGCGGTTCTGGTGATGAGCGGTTTGACAAAAAGCGGTTCCACCAGAAGAGGAATTCTTTAAGTGCGGTTTGAGTATGAAACTGCAAGGCAGTTGCATGAAGCGGTTCAAAGGGGTTTGCACTTAGGGGTTCAGAGAAGCGGTTTCAGACAAAGTCTCACCAGGCGGTTCCAGGAGCGGTTCAGCCTAGGCGGTTTTAATGGGGTGGTCTGAAACTCTGAACTGCAATCCTCAGATCCAATGAGTCTTGTGCCAGTCTTCAAGCCTAAATTTAACCTATACTATAAAATGGACTTAGCTAAAAAATTGAAGTCTAAGCTTCATTACATAGGGTCCTAAAGTCCTTAAAATAGATAGGAGGTTATGGTATCAATCAAATCTTATACAAAATAGGAGGGTTAAAACATGTGCATACCCAACAGTCTACAATCTTCCCCCTGGTTGTGTATGAGTTATCCCTACATGTTCTTGTCGTTATTCATCCCCGGACCAAACAGCCCTGGGAAGATCATTGACGTCTATCTCCGACCTTTGATGGACGAATTGAAACAGCTTTGGGAGGATGGGGTCAAAACGTGGGATGCTTTTAAGCGAGAGAATTTCAGCCTGAAGGCTGCGTTGACGTGGACAGTTAATGACTTCCTTGCATATGGGATGTTATCGGGTTGGAGCACCCACGGGAAGTTGGATTGTCCGTATTATATGAGTAACACAAAGTCTTTCACGCTCAAGCACTCTGAAAAACCATGTTGGTTCGATTGCCATAGACATTTTCTTCCAGAGGACCACCCATTCAGGACCCAAAAGAATGCGTTTAAAAAGAATAAGAGTGATCATGATGAGCCCCCTATTCGATTGAGTACTGACACGGTTTATAGCGAGGTATCTAGATTGCCCGATCCTAGGTGGGGAAAAACTTTTCAAAAAGCAAAATACAAGGGTTTGGGACTTCCCATAACCGGACCAAGAGGAGTATATTTTGGGAGTTGCCATACTGTAAAACAAATCTCATTCGACATAACCTTGATGAGATGCACATTGAGAAGAATATATTCGATAATGTTTTTAACACGTTAATGGATTTCAAGGCAACAACTAAAGACAAAGAAAAAGGTCGAATGGACCTTAAGGAAATCTGTAAGCGGTCGGCCTTAGAGTTGTCTTTGGTCAATGGTAAATCAGTGAAACCGGTGGCTCAACATGTGCTTACAAAGGAAAACAAACACCTCCTCCTAAAATGGCTCAAGGATTTAAAGCTTCCAGATGGTTATGCGTCTAACATTGGTAACTGTGTCAATGTAGAGGAGGGGAAAGTGCAGGGTTTGAAGAGTCATGATTGCCACATTTTTCTGGATATATTACTTTTGTTTGCTCCCAGGGATCTCTTGCCCGACAATATCTGGGTGGCGTTAACAGAGTTAAATGAGTTTTTTCGAGCGTTAACATTGATCACACTACGTGTTGATCATATGGAAAAGCTTGAGGAGAGCATTGTTGTGACTTTGTGCAAACTTGAGAAGATATTTCCTCCTTCGTTCTTCGATTCTATGGAGCATTTACTGATTCACTTGGCATACGAAGCTAGAGTCGGTGGTCCAGTTCAATACAGTTGGATGTATCCATTTGAGAGGTACTTGAATTTATTCTATTTCTAGATAATTCGAGCGTTAACAATACCTTCTTTAACATTATTTATGTTTTAATCTACAAATGACTTTTAGGCATCTAGGCCAATTGAAAAGGAAGATGATCAATAGGGCCATGGTCGAGGCCTCAATTTCAGGGGCTGTTATTATAGATGAGATTGCTGCCTTAGTCGGAACATATTTTCATCATGATGTTGATACGAGATTGACTAGGGTTGGCCGCAATTACGATGGTGGTTGTTCTATGTCTAGTGGAAGCATCTCTGTATTTTCATCCCCTGGTCGATTCCTTGATAAACGGGTTGGTACGCGTATGTTAACCGCTAAAGAGTTTGCCGCGGTCTCACTCTATGTTCTTCTTAACTGTGATGAGGTTGAGGAATATGTCAATTAAGTCATTGATGTTATGTTTACGCCTCGTCGATTAAATTATGCATGTTTACCTGCATATGAAATGCCTTGTTCAACCCTATTGCAGAATATTTGAAGATTTAGCTCGAGATTTATCTCCAGAACTCATCGCAATTAAGACAGACAAAAAAATTTCCAAACTGGCTAAAGAAATATGTAAATATTTCGTTTCATTCAAATTTACTCTATACACTTTTTTTAAACATTCAATCTTAAAATTGTATTAAATTGGTTACATATTTTCTTATAGATAACTGAACATCCGGGTGATGCCAAAGCTGCGAGGTTAAGACATTTAGCAGCAACTCCGTACTTGAACGTTAATTTATACAACGATTATTTCGTGAATGACTATGTGTTTCATACCAAAACTTATGGGGACTCTAAATTGACGTGAAATAACGGTGTGAATCTTAAAGGAAACCTTGATTATTATGGTGTCCTGAAAGAAGTAGTCGAGGTGGAGTATTTGGGTGAAAACAATGTTGTCTTTTTTAATTGTGAGTGGCGAGATGTTGTGCGAGATATTAAGAAGCACGCCATATTTGACCTCGTCGATGTAAATGACTCGTCCAGACATGTTGGCGACAACATCTTCATCTTAGCATCTCAAGCACAATAGGTATACATGACACCCTATACCTCACATAGGTTCATTCTCTTTTTCCACACCCTCTTCCCCCCTTATTTTTAATAATGTCTTACATGTTCCTCTTATCACTCGAAATATTCTCTCTGTGTCTCAACTCTGTCATGCCATCATTAAATTCTCACACTCTTCTTTTCTTCTTAAAGACAAAGCTACGAGTCAAACCCTTCTCAATGGAACACTTGAGGATGGCGTCTACATTTGGCGCCCTCCGCCCATCCAAGCTCATTCCAGCACTATTTCTTCGCAGTTGTGGCATCATAGATTAAGACATCCCGCTCCCCCTATCCTTAGTTTGTTACATAACAAGTGATGAAGGGAAATTATTATGACAAGTTAGGATTTGATTTTAACTATTTTTATTTGTTATTATTTTATTATTTTCAGAATTTATTTTAAATAGGTAATATTTTTGGTATTAGAAGTATATTAGGACTTTATTTTAAGGTTTTATTGATTGATTAGATTACTATATAGACTAGGGTTATTTTGGAAAGTTTTTGACTTGTTTTTCAAGTCCTAGGGTCACTATATAATTAGGATTAATTGTAATTCCGAAAATCAGTTGTTGATTAATAAAATTTGAGTGTTTTCTTCAGTTTTCTCGAGCGAAAATTGACGATTGATCATTGAATTTCTCGAGCGAAATTCTGTGATTAATCTTTATCAAAGTCTTCCGCTACGTCAGTTGGTATCAAAGCTTGTCGTTCGATTCAGGAAGAATGGTTCGGGGGCAGAAGAGACAATCTGTGGAAGCGATCTACGAGCGTGATGAGGCGGTTCTGGAGGAACGCATCGGATCCATCGTAGATCAACGTATGGAGTTGTTGATGGAACAGTTAACGGCCTGGATGACCGACTTGTTCAATCAACAGGCTCGGAGGAATCAGCCTAGACCTGGTGGCAGCGACGGACAGCGAGACTGGGCGGTGGATTCTGGTGGTGGTGATATTTCGTGGCCTTTCGTCGAATCGGCGACTACCGAACTTTCCATCGATTGGTCAAAACCACCTATTTATGATGAATGTAATTGTGAAATCGGTCAATTACCAACATCTCATCATATGGGTGTACCAATGGTTGGCGTTGAATCTTCACAAGATAAATTGATGTGGAAGTTTGACATTGGTCATCCTTACGAAGATCCTTTCAATGTTGATAGTTCTAATGTTTCAGATTCTTGGTTCTTCAAAAAGATGATTATTGAGAACTTTCCATGAATGGATGGACAGACTGGATGAATATCATGGCGAGTGGTACTAAATTTAAAGTTCGTCAAATAGTTCCAAGTGTTTCAATTCAAGCAAAACTTAAAATTCGAGGACGAATTTTCTTCAAGCAGGGGAGAATGATGAAGGGAAATTATTATGACAAGTTAGGATTTGATTTTAACTATTTTTATTTGTTATTATTTTATTATTTTCGGAATTTATTTTAAATAGGTAATATTTTTGGAATTAGAAGTATATTAGGACTTTATTTTAAGGTTTTATTGATTGATTAGGTTACTATATAGACTAGGGTTATTTTGGAAAGTTTTTGACTTGTTTTTCAAGTCCTAGAGTCACTATATAATTAGGGTCAATTGTAATTCCGAAAATTGGTTGTAGATTAATAAAAATTGAGTGTTTTCTTCAGTTTTCTCGAGCGAAAATTGTCGATTGATCGCTGAATTTCTCGAGCGAAATTCTGTGATTAATCTTTATCATGTTTTCCGTTACGTCAACAAGTTTCATTTATCTATTTCTTCCAGTTTATCTCCGTGTCACTCATGTTTTATCAATAAATGCCACAAAATGTCTTTTGCATCTTCTTCTCTTATTTCACATGCTCCACTTGATCTCATTTATTCTAATGTTTGGACCTCTCCCGTTCACTCTCTCGATCAATTCAAACACTATGTCATTTTTGTCGACCACTACACCAAATACATCTGATTTTACCCCCTAAAACACAAATCTGACACTTACAACACCTTTCTTCGCTTCAAGACCCTAGTCAAAAAATACTTCAAACATCCCATCATTCAGGTCTTGTGGGCTCCTCCCAACTCCCGGACCTATAAATCGTGTCACAGGATGGAGGGTCCCAAAATATACCATTTCCAAAAAACTTTTCTTTTCTTTTTAACTTGAAAAGTACACAACACCTTTTTAAAACCATTTCAAAATAACCTCTCTACACGGAGGTGATATGGGAACCTGTTTCAAACCAAACACATCCTGGTTTTACAAAATATACAACTGAAAAGGCTATACACAAGCCAACCAAAAACAAACCAAGTTTAAGTTACTTACAACACGACACAAATGAAACATGTTGTAAAACTTTATATACAATACATTCCCCAAAAGAATAACAACCAAATACAGCCCAACTCCCAAAAGAACTCGTACCCTGACAACCCAAAAGGAGTCCAAACTCTTCCCCGGCCTCACTGGTCCGGTCCACCTGTCTCAGCGGGATCTAAAACAGTAAAGGGAGAAGGGGTGAGATAAAATCTCAGCAAGTTATTATGTATGCAACAATGCAACACAATCATGTTGCTCAATAACACATTGGGAAACAGTAAACACATTACGTTACCTTTCCCTTACCATTCCCATCTGAATCATATGTCGTACAACGGTGGGAGGGATACTCCGCTCTCGTGAAATGCTAGTGCTTATTCACGTCTTATACGACCTCAACAGAGATCCATATAAGTTATCAGCATTCATATGGCATGACTGCACATATCCATAGAAGCTGCGCACCCCCAGACCGTGGCCACAGACGGGGGAGAGGTCACAGGTATAAGGCAATCGAAACAACTTATGAAATATCTTCTCACAAGTGTTGGGATCCCATATACCCCCACAATATTCAGCTGATACCATCATAGTCAAGTACATAACAGTTACTTGAACATAAGTCCACCCTATGGGACATCAATATATATAACATGGAACTATAACTCATGTTAAATCAATAACAATAGTGCACATATATTTCAACACTATTGAATACAACACAACACAATAACATGGTATTACGTACTCATGTTCAACCAAAGAAACAGTGCAACAAGTATTTGAACACTTTGCACACAATCAACTATGAACAGGTAAGCACTTATGTCACCAAGTATATCACATAAGTCTTACGTAATCAATTCATACTATGGAAAGTAGAAACAGGGTGTTCAACTCCTGTCTAACAAACACAGTAGTGCAACTTCTTATTTATGGCACTATATAAGCCAAGGACCTTGCACAAGTCACCATGTAGGGATAAAACAACATATAACCAGCCCTACACAATCTCTATACAATATTGAACAACTTCCCTTTAGGGTTCAAGTTCAAAAAACCAAGTTTTATAACATTTGGTTCAATGGTCAAAAACTGCCTTTCAAGCAAGTTCACGACCATTTTTAAAGCACTTCCCATTATCCAATTGGCCCATTTCAAATTCCCTAATGTAGTACTATAGTTGTACTAAATACAGGATCAAAAATTATTCCAATCCGAGATGTTTAGCCTAGGTTTGCAAAGCCTAGAAAATGGACCAAAACTACAGATTATAACCATTCAGCACTAACACTGCCTTTCAAGCAACTTTGGATCAATTTTTAAAGCTCTTGCCAAAACCTTTTTGGACAATTCAAAGTGCTACAATGCTGTACTAAAGTTGTAATACAAGTTTAGTTAAAGAGTGGTTCAATCCCTACCCCTTTACCTAGGTCTACAAGGCCCCAAAGTTGGCCCCAGACCCTTGATTTGGTCACGAGTCGTGCACGAGTGCACGAGTCGTGAAACTTCTCTGCACGACTGATTCCAATAGCACGACTACCTCTCACGAGTCCCCCCTGAGGGTCACGACTCGTGCTCATAGGCACGAGTCATGCCCTACCACCAGGAACCCCAGGCAGCCTTCGAAACATCAGCAACACACAACCAACAACAACCACTTCAGTTCAGCTTACTACAAGGCTATTTGCAGCAGTTGAACTACCTGAGTTGGGACTCTATACACTCCCTTTTAACCTTATAACACATATACAACATAAGTACAACACCTTCCAATCCATAACACAACCCTTTACCAAGTTGAACATCACTAACTCAATTTGGTTTCTTTTCAACATCAACTATCCATTTAATGGTGCTACCCTTTTCCAAACTGATCCATACATCACAATAACATCAGTTCAAAGCATATGAACATTTATAGACAAGAAACACAATAACTTACCAAGGATTATCCAAATAAAAGAGAAAGAAAGTCACTTCTTCTTGCTCAATTCACTTCCCTTAGCAATATTTCCAAGTTGGAATCAATCAACACCCACAACTGAATTTCTGGGAATTTGTAGATGTTAATAAGGGTTTTGGGAACTCTCTAGGCTGATGGAAGAAAGAAGAACACTGAGGATACGTAAAACAAGCTTCCTAGGGAAGCTTGGAGAAGATATATATCGCATAACTACACAAAAGCTCCTCCAAGTTTGAAAATGTACAAAATACTTCCTTAGGCTTTATTTTACTCTCAAGCTCCTCGCAACTTTTATAACACTTCTAAATACAATCCAAGTGTTACCAATGAACTACACCACTTTTCATTATTTAGACATTATAACATTAAAGCAAGTTATAACATCTACAAGCACATAGTTCAACGAAATGGCACAAGATGCACACGTAAGCAATCAAATGACACAAACCAAGGATGATATGCAAGGCATACCCAACCTCACGTGCTTCACGTGTGACCAAGAATGTGCCTAGGCTTAGGGTCGTGACAGGTCTACTCCGACAACGGGGGTGAATACCTCAAGCTCACACCCACTCTAGCTCAAAATGGCATCACCCACCTTACCAACCCACCTCACACTCCTGAACACAATGGGTATACCGAATGTCGTCACTGCCACATTGTTGAAACAGGTCTCACCCTCCTTTCTCACGCCAACCTACCCCTTACCTTCTGGCCCTATGCCTTCATCACTGCTACCTACCTGATAAATCGAATGCCTACTCCCACCCTCAACAATGATTCCCCCTACCTTCGCCTATTTCGCTCCCTTCCAAATTACACCAAATTACGTAGCTTTGGATCTCTCTGTTATCCCTGGCTTCGCCCATATACTCCACACAAGTTAGGCCCAAAGTCTATTCCCTGCATCTTTGTTGGCTACTCACCTACACAAAGTGCGTATTACTGTCTTGACCCCACCTCTAATTGAGTCTACACCTCTCATCACGTCCGTTTTGTTGAAACCACATTCCCCTATAACTCCCTCACCTCCACTTCTCCCGCCCCTTCCGCTCCCCCTCCCTCTGATTGGCACACCATATTCCTTCCTATCTTAAACACTACGCCCCCCGTACCACCTCCCTCCTATGCCCCAACCCCTCCCTCACCCATCCCCCTCTAAACCCTACTTTTCCCAACAAACCATTACCCCCAATACAGCCTGAAACAACCCATGCCCAGACAGCGAAACCGCGCGATCACTCACTTTTTCCAGAGAGTGAGCGCGATCGCCCCCTGGAACTGCGCGATCGCTCCCTTTGTCAGAGAATGAGCGAGATTGCGCACCCTCAACCGCACGATCGTCCCCTTTACCCAGAGCACCATTCCCCCTCCTGCTCATACTATTACCATCAGATTATCCCATGGCATCACTAAACCTAACCTCAAATATGCTAACCTCTCTCCTCACCTCCCCCACAAGCCTTCCCACCACCACCAAACAAGCTCTATCTATCCCACACTGGCATAATGCCATGATTGAAGAATTTCAGGTTCTCACTCGAAACAATACCAGGAACCTGGTTCCCCCTACCACAACTCACAACATTGTTGGATGTAAATGGGTCTTCCGCATCAAGTACAACCCTGACAACACTATTCAGAAATACAAGGCTCGGCTTGTAGCCAAGGGCTTTCACCAACTACCAGGTGTTGACTACACCGAAACCTTCAGTCCCGTTGTTAAACTCGCTACTGTCAGGCTCCTTCTCTCTCTTGCCACCACCAAACATTGGCCCCTTCGCCAACTTGATATCAACAATGCCTTTCTTCAAGGTACTCTCTCGGAAACTGTGTTTATGACCCAACCCCCCGGGTTTGAGGACTCCTCCAATCCTTCCTTTGTCTGTCGTCTCTCTAAGGCCATCTATGGTCTTAAACAGGCACCCCGTGCTTGATTTCAGGAACTCAAAACCTATCTCACCACATATGGCTTTCACCCCTCTTTAGCCGATCCCTCTCTCTTTATACTCAATAAAACCCCATCCCCAATCTATCTTTTGGTTTATGTTGATGATATCATTGTTACTGGACCATCACCATCTGTTCTTCAATCCTTCCTCACCAGCTTGTCTAATCGTTTTTCCCTTAAGGATCTCGGTCCTTTATCTTACTTTTTGGGTATTAAAGTCGTCCCGAACCGAAATGGGCTCCTTCTCTCCCAAACAAAATATATTTATGATCTCCTCACCTGTCACAACATGATAGATTGTAAACCACTTCCCACTCCTATGGTCACATCACCACTTCTCACTCGATCCACCACCACCCCTGCAGTAAACCCCACATCCTTTCGTGCCATTGTTGGTGGTCTTCGGTACTTTTCCTTCACCCGTCCTGATATTGCATTTTCTGTAAACAAGCTTGCTCAGTTCATGCAAAACCCCCAACCCACTCATTGGGTTGCCCTCAAGCGTCTACTCCGCTACCTTCATGGCACTATGCACTTGGGTCTTCAGATTTTTTCCACATCTCCACCTTCTCTTCATGCCTTCAGTGATGCAGATTGGGCTGATGACAAAGATGATTTTGTTTCCACCTCTGGGTTCTTTGTTTATCTTGGACGTAACCCGGTTATTTGGTCCTCCCGCAAACAATGTGCCCTTGCCCGGTCTACTACTGAAGCCGAATTTCGTGCGATTGCTGACATCACTGCTGAGCTTACTTGGGTTCGGAGCTTGCTTACTGAGCTCGGGATTTCTCTACCTTATGCACCAGTTATTTATTGTGAATACCTCGGTGCTACAACTTATTCAGCAAACCCAATCTTCCACTCTCGGATGAAGCATGTAGCTCTCTCATTCCACTTTGTTCGTGAACAAGTTCAGTCTAGCTCTCTCCGTGTGCAACACATTTCTGGCAACGATCAGCTCGCTGATGTTCTGACAAAACCGCTTCCCCGTATCCGCTTCCAGCAACTTATTTTAAAGCTTGGTCTTCTCCAAGGATCGTCCAGCTTGCGGGGGCATATTAAGGAAACATCATCTATTAATGAATCTTCTCCTAAGGTTTCCTAAGTTTATTGCTGTTATCTTTCTAGAATATTCTTGCACATATACTATTGTATTTAGATTAGGAAACTCAATATTGTATTTAGAATAAGAATCTCTCTCATGTACTATATATTTACAAGTCTGTGAATAAAGAAAATGAGTTTTTCCAATCTTACAGTATGTATGTACATCTTATTTAATAGAATAGGCAGCTGATTAAAGATCATATAGTGATGCCAGCCAATCGAATGGTCTTTTGTGGCCAGACTATGAGATAACGCCAATAACCAGAAGCCATATTTTCCGTATGTTGCTCTTGTTTTCATAGGTTTGACCTGGATTTACTCTGTATGTTAAAAAAAATATTGGAAAACAATGAACTTTGGATTAAAATGTTAACAATGTATGTTCGTTAATGTACAAGGCTGCTGCTGTGACGGAGCAAACAAACAAAACAAAAAGAGTTAATGCGAAGATCTCTTCAATTAAACACTCCCAGATACCGTCTTTCGGATTAAACAACAGTTTCAAAGACAATGTTTAATTTTGAAAGATAAAAAGGGCAAGACGCTACAGGAACTTCACTATGCCTGGGGTCCAGGAAAATGCCGGGCACAATCTCAGTTCACAATGTAGATATGGCTTAAATGCTTAATTTTATGTTATTAGTACTTTGGTATTATCCACAAGAACTCTCTATAAATAGTACCAGAAAGATCAAAGCAGTACCACTGAAGATATATATTATCAACATATTTGTAGCAGAAATAAAGAAAATAAAGGACCATGGCCAACAACAGAGCTTCCATTTTTCTTTACATGGCCATGATTCTTTCTTTTCTCCTTGTCATCAATCTGGCTGAAGGAAGATCAAGCCTTGGGGGGAGTAAGTTTTCATTATTATTTGGAATTTAAAGGGTGTTATGTCAACTTGGAGGACCAAAGTCTATAAATAATACTCTATCCGTTCCCAAAAAAGAATCTCCTTTGACATGTCAAACTTTTTTAAGGATGATGGTTTTAGTTTACTTGCTTGTATGTTCATGAAATTGGATTAAAGTTATTTCCTCTTTTAGAAATTTACTGACGTAGTTTGATCTCTTTTATTTATGAAACGAGCAGTTGGATTCCAGAAGAAGAACGCTGTTGTAGAATGTAACGCAGTGACTAGCGTAGCAAGTGGAGACACTTGCATATCGATTGCTAAGATGTACAACTTGAGTACAAAGTCGTTTGATCTCATCAACCCTAACCTCGTTTGCACCAAGCTTTTCGTGGGTCAATGGCTTTGCGTTGATGGAGTGGCAACTTGAAGCTACAATCAAAACCTACAACCTCCAGAGCATTTTAATAATAAGTTCATGAATAAGGAGCTTGACGATAAATGTTGCTTCCGTTTAAGTTCTATATAAGCATGTGTGTGGCTATTGGACTTATAATTCCATGGCTATTTTCTTCGTGTTTTTTTTTCTTTTTTCCTATTTTAATGGCAATTGTACTTCTTGTTTCTGGAGTTAAAATATACTCCCTCCGTCCACTTACATACTTCACACTTTCTATTTTGGGCGTCCAATTACATACTTCACACTTTGTTTCTTTACCCAAAATGGAAAGTTTTTATTATTAAAAAATTAACCCTACCCCACTCATTCTCTCTCCTACATTATTTTAATACTCACAACACCATTATAATTTACTATTCCCTCCACTCATTCTCTCTCCTATTTTACTTTTACACTCACAACATTTATATCATTATTTTTTTCCTTAATCCACGCGTGAACAGTAACTGTAAACTATGTAAGTGGACGGATGGAGTATTGAACATGCATGTGATAAATGGTCTTTAATTTATTCTTTATGCCCCATGCTCGATTATTGTGTGCTACATAAACACCACATATGTCGAAAAATACAAACATACGTATTGTTGGGCCCTACATTTTCAATCAACATGTTTGCAACTTACGCCTAAGCAACTTGGTACTAACAACTTGGGTTGTTCTGTTTACAACTTGGTTTTTACAGGTTGGGACGCATAACGCTTTTCCTATTTTATAGGGAACGTGCCAAAGACCAGTTCAACCACGTTTCTTCAGCAAAGCCAACGACTATCTCTTTCCCAACGGATGAGTGCGGATAAATCTCCAAGGATAAACCTCAATTCCGAGTTTGTAGGCCCTCATTGTTATTTAGTTTTATTCTTGAGGTATAAAAGGGGACATACACTGTAAATTCACACACGCACTACACTAGCCTAAGCTCCCTTTTTATACGCTCTTAGCATTGTAATCTCAAGAAAATTCTTAGTAAACTTTCGGTTAAGGCAGGAGCCACATCCTCCCGGGGTTTTGTGCCGGCGAACAAGTTGTTCAAGGGCTTTCCCTAGTTAACAAATGTCTTGTGTCCATTTCTATTCAACTTGATAGTCATTGTACCTAGATTCATATCACTTTAGTCACTTTTCCCATCATACAAATCTAATTGTTGAAATTTGACCAAAACAATTTGGCGCCGTCCGTGGGAAACTTTGATTATCTAAGTAGAAATGGTTAATCCATCTTCCAGCAGTCAGAGTCGGCCGCTTCCTATTTCCAATGCCCAAGGCAACCCTCCTCCAAGTGCGAAGCATCAACTTGGAGATAATGTCCAACATGGCGGACATGATGAGGAAAATAGGCGATCGGTTGGATGATCGAGAGCGTACGAATACAATGATCTTCAATGCCATTGATAGTCTGCGTAAAGGGAAGCAAGCGGAGACTCAAGTATCTGCTCCATTTTCACCTTTACTTCCTAGATCTTTGTTTGGTGCAGGTACAGGACCGAGCCATGTTGGAGATATCCCGATGTCCAACACCTTGCCAGAAGCACGATTGTGACATCCATTCCAATTGAGCAACCAAGATTCGGCCTATCAGCTAGCCAATCCGCGCTATCATCTTGCTACACTTATGCTACACCCTCAGTGGGGCAAACAGGAAGTTTCTTTAATGCTTTCGATACTTTCGCACCTCAAGTTAATAATGCTCCTCTTTTCGCAGAAAACCAACTTGTGAAGGAAATGCAAACCATTAAGGAGTTGCTCCGAAGCGTGCACAGAGTCAACTTGCCATATCACCAAGTCTCTCCCAACTTGCTACAACGAGTCTCGTTTTGTGCCGCCGATAGCCGTGTGGAGATCCCGAAGAAGTTCTCGAGTCCTCATATGAAGAAGTATGACGGAAGTACCGATCCGGCAGAGCATGTGTTCTTTGTATCGAGAGTCAATGGATATCATAAGTATCCCTCCTATGTTTAAAGAAGCATGTTTTTGCAGGGCTTTGGCTCAACCTTGTCGGGGACCGGCCTTAAAATGGCTAACATGGCTTCCTCTAAACTCTATTTCATCTTATGCTCAACTTGTCAATATGTTCATTAATCGGTTTTCATGCAACAGGCATTTGACAAGTTGACTAGTGATCTTTATAGAATTGTACAATGACCTAATGAAAGTCTCAAAGAGTATTTGCAGGTTCAATAAGGAGGCGGTGACTATACCCAACTTGGACGTGTCCACAAAGAACGGAGGCATTCCGCATAGGCTTGAAGAAGAGCTCATTGTTTTACAACGAGTCATGGTGATGACCCCTGCGAAACAACTTGAAGAAATCAGAACCCGGGCCTTGCCTTACATCCGATTGGAGGAAGATAGCTTGGCAATGGGGAAATCAACCGGGAGGACTCCTACTCCTCTATTTGAACCCTCTCGACAGGACGATCGGACTCCCATCACCCTATGTCCAACAGGGCAAACCCCTGTTAAAACCGAACCTTCTAGAATTCATGTTGTAGATGATGATCGGGGAAGGTGATGATAATGATTATCCACAAATCTCCGAATACCGTTTCGTGGACATTGCAGGAATCTTATGCGCCATGGGAAATCTTGGAGATAAAGCGAGATGGCCCAAGAAGAATGACCAAGTAACAACTTGGAAGGACAAGTCCAAGTGGTGCGCATTTCATGAAGATTTCGGGCATACCACCGAGAACCTGTTTCGCTTTGAGGAAGGAGATTGCTCATTTGTTGTCCAAGGGTCTTCTCAAGGATTTGTTGGGCAAGAAGAGGGTCGGGAGTGAGTCGAAGAACCTGGTTCGAGGAGCAATCTAGGCCCGAGAAAGTTGCACCCTCCGCCACCAAGGTAGTGAATGTTATTTCGGAAATTGGGTCTCATATTTGCGGCACAACTTACTCGCCGCCAAGCGTCATGCCAAGAGCTCTAAGGAAGATCAATCGAATTGCCTATAAGGCGCCGCGACTTCACACGACGGTCATGTCATTTCTTTTGAAGATGAAGATAAAGACAACACGTTGGACCCTCATCATGATGGTCTAGTTATTCAGGTGCGGTGCTAATTGTGTGGTCAAGCGGATCCCGATCGATGGTGGCGATTCGATCAACATCATCTTTACTCATGCTCTTGAAGATATGGGTATTCCTTTGTCTAAAGTTGTGAAGAACTCATCCGTACTGGTAGGGTTCAGTGGTGAGGTGAAACAGACAGTCGGTGAGATCAAGTTGCCCATCTACCTAGAAGGTATGAATTCCATGGAGAGGTTTTGTGTGATTGAATGCTCTTCTTCATACAATGTCATATTGGGAAGGCCTTGGATCCACAACATGAAGGCCGTGCCATCGACTTACCATCAATGCGTCAAGTTTCAAACACCTTGGGGTGTTGCCAAGTTGAAGGGAAACCAAAGAAGTCTCTAAGGAATGTTACAAGATCAACATGAAAGCAAGCTCGACCCCTCGTCAAGCATAGCAATTAAAGAAAAAGGCCCAGGACATTCTTGAAGCGGTGGAGCACGATACAAAAAGTGTTCCTGTTGATGCGTCAAAACCTGAGGCCCAAGTGCAAGTCGGGATAGACCTACCGTCCGAAATCGAAGAGGAGTTGATCGAGTTCTGAAAAGCCGGAGATGCTCAAGCTTTCGGCTTGGAAACATGAGGACATGACAGGGATAAGCAAGGATATTATTACTCACAAGTTGAACATCGATCCGACCATCCGTCCCGTCCGTCAAAAGAAGGAAGTTTGCCCAAGAGCGGAATCGGATCATTAAGGATGAAGTTGAAAGGAGCTGCTTGAAGTCCAAGATGATCGAGAAGTTCGGTATCCAAAGTGGTTGGCTAACGTTGTAGTGGTGGAGAAGAAGAATGGCAAGTGGCGGTATGCGTGGACTTCACCGACTTGAACAAGGCCTGTCCAAAGGATCCATTCCCTCTCCCTCACATTGATTTTCTTGTTGATGAGACAGCTGGCCACGACATCTTGACGTTCATGGATGCATCTTCCGGGTATCAACAAATTCAAATGGAACCTTCGGACCAAGAAGATACAGCGTTCATGACTCCGGAAGGTATATATTGTTATATTTCTATGCCGTTTGGTCTTAAAAATGCAGGGGCAACCTACCAAAGGTTGGTAAACAAGATGTTCAAAGATCAACTTGGCAAGACGATGGAGGTCTACATAGACGACATGGTGGTCAAATCCAAACACATTGAGGATCATGTAGGGCACCTTGCTGATGCATTCAACATCTTGAAAGCCTTCAACATGAAGCTCAATCCGGCGAGGTGCAACTTGAGCAAATGGAGTAGGCTCAACATGTTGACACGCCAGTACGGCTGATACTTGTTGAGACCTAAGCTGGAACAGGACAAACATGTTGACACGCCGATGCGGGCTGATACATGTTTGAGCTGAGGAAGGACAAAGGTCAAACATGTTGACACGCCGGTACGGTTGATACATGTTTGAACCTCGAAGAAGAAAATTTCAACATGTTGACACGCCGATGCAGGTGATACATGTTGGAATTCTAGGCTGGAGAGGTATAGAGCTTGTTGACACGCCGGGACGGGCGATACTTGCTCTATCCCTTCAAACGATTTACCTCGATCAAAGGTACTATTGGTTAAAAGATTTACATCTTTTCTTACGAATTAAGGTTTTGACACCTTCGCACAGGCGCACGTTTTCACACTTCTTTAAGTTGTGAACTATTGGTTGTAACATTTTCATGTTACCTACGGTTTATAACATTTACATGTTATCCAAAGAACAAACAAGCGTCCCTCAGGGACATAACTTACTTTGCTAAAAACCGTTAAATGTTTTTTCAAAAGATTTTTTCAGTTAAAGGACAAGTTGAATAAGCCAACAAGTCCCTAAAAACCTAAAAAAGCTTGGAGTACTAGACCAACCTAGTACCCCCAAATAAATTGTCTCGGCTCTTATGAGCCATTACAAACTAAAAAACCTTGTTTTCAGGGACACTCCCCCCATTTGTTGTACCAATAGAGGTACACAAATAAAGCAAAAAATTGTTTTTTCAAAATACCAAAAGTTTTAAAACATTCTTCAAACTTCCTGGCCCGCTGCCGCCGGTGTTGCATTTTCTTCTTGACCATTACGAGCCACCACCGGGGCACTCAAGGTCTTATCGGTGTCTTCAACTAGAGCCTCCAAAGGCTGCAGAATTCACTTCCTCTCGCATCTCTGCGGCTCCCCAACGAAATCCTCCAAAACCTTTCTCTCTGCTTCCACATCCCATTAGAAGCCGGCCGTTCTTATATTCTTCCATGAGTCCAATCCTAGCTTCAAACACCACTTTGGTGGCATTGAACGTAAAATCCTTCTTCGCAGCATCCAATTCCTTCTCATGGGCTTCATGCTCCTTCGCCTTTTCAGCTTTAACGACTTTCAACTCCTCCTTTTCGGCTTGAAGATCTTTTTCAACTTCTCAATCTCCTCGGCATTTTTGGTAGCACTGCTTCTTGAAATCCTCAACATCTTTTGCGGCTTGCTCCTTGAGTTCTTCAACTTGGCAAAGCGCACAGGCTGCCTTGATTTTCACGGCGTCAAGGCCCAGTCCATAATGGGACACATAATATTCGCAACCTAAGCAAAAGAAATATCGGCATTCCTTAAAAGAGCTTAGGTAAATCTCGGTCTTTCTCATTTTTTACCTCGTCAACAAAGTTGGCTATAGCATCCTTCAATTTCTCCCTTGCTATTCCCGGCTCTCCTCCATCCAAAACCTCGGTATCAGACTGACTTTCTTTTCTTTACTTCTTCCTTTTTCTTGGAAGCATTCACATCTGAACTAGAAGCCATGGACATTGGGGTTGGAGGTTTGTTGTCTTTCTTGACAACTTTCTTTGCTTTAGCGGCATCCATCAACTCAGAGGCACTTACGGTAGACTTGGATTGCGTAGCTACAACAAGAACAGGGAGTTAAGGCAATCAAAATGCTCGTGAAAAAATACAAAGATATTTAAGGACTTAGAACACTGTGGACATCTCGGGTAGAGTTGAGGGTAGATCTTCTTCGACTTCAACCTCTGTTTCGCCTCCAGTCACTTCAACAAAAAACTCAACAGGAAAGGCCTTGAAGGATCTATCAGCTACACCCAACTGGAGAAGCTGGTTCACGTTCACTTTAGTCCATTCTTGTGCCGGAAACAAGTCGACGGTTTAGGAATTCTGCGAAGGGAAATTTTGAGAGTTAGCTACCGTAGTATTAAGAAGCATTCCGTAAAATAGAGGAGCTATTTTCACTACCTTCAAACCTCCATTTGGAAAAAACACCTTCCTCCTGACCCAAGGTGTCCCTCCTTGCAAAGAAAAATTTATTTTTCCACCCTCTATCCGCAATGTCATGGTTGGAAATCAGAATAGGCTCACCACTTTTGACCCTAAAACCAAACCTTCCGGGACCAAAACTTCTCAAATCAAAAGTATACGTCAACTCTTCTAACCCGGCAACCAAATCATCCCTCTCTCCTAACCTAACTAGGGTTTGCAAGTACCTCCATCCTTGAGGCATCATTTGGGCGTAATTGAGTTTAGTAGAAGAAAAGAACTTCGTAATCAAGGGGGAAAAGGGAATCGTAAACCTATGACAAAGGGATATTAGGAAAACATACCCAAGTGGAAGAGTAACATTCGGAGGTCAAGTCGGGATGGGTGAAGTACACCGTTTCATCAGGCATGGCGTGGTTCTTCTTGATAACCTCTAAGTTTACCTTAGGCATTAGGCATTTCTCGTTATCGGGTTCCTTCAACAAATTCTGGGTTTTGAAACCTTTGGGCAAACCCTCGTCGCTCTCGAACGCAACTACCTTCTTTCGACCCATTTTTTCAACTTAAAAACAAGAAATCAAGACGAAATTGAAGAGAAGGCAAGAAACTCACCGTAGTTATTTATTCGATTTTTCGCTTCCTTGGCTCTTCTCCTAGAAGCCTCTGAGAAAGTGACGTTCTTGATTTGGTGAAAGGGAGAGTTGGAGAGAGAGACCGCTTATTAAATAAGGGTTTGAAGGTGGTTGGAACTCTAAAAAACAATCAAGCCTTTTTGCCTCGAGAAACTACCTGAAAACCGTCCCATCGCGTCTCTTTTTTAAACCGTCGTTCCTTTCTTATTTTGGCAAACCTTTTGAATTCTTTTTGTCTCTTTCTATTCTTCTTTTTTAAATTCAAAAAGTTTGGGGGCAATTGTTGGGCCCTACATTTTAAATCAACATGTTTGCAACTTACGCCTAAGCAACTTGGTACTAACAACTTGGGTTGTTACTGTTTACAACTTGGTTTTTACAGGTTGGGACGCATAACGCTTTTCCTATTTTATAGGGAACGTGCCAAAGACCAGTTCAACCACGTTTCTTCAGCAAAGCCAACGACTATCTCTTTCCCAACGGATGAGTGCGGATAAATCTCCAAGGATAAACCTCAATTCCGAGTTTGTAGGCCCTCATTGTTATTTAGTTTTATTCTTGAGGTATAAAAGGGGACATACACTGTAAATTCACACACGCACTACACTAGCCTAAGCTCCCTTTTTATACGCTCTTAGCATTGTAATCTCAAGAAAATTCTTAGTAAACTTTCGGTCAAGGCAGGAGCCACATCCTCCCGGGGTTTTGTGCCGGCGAACAAGTTGTTCAAGGGCTTTCCCTAGTTAACAAATGTCTTGTGTCCATTTCTATTCAACTTGATAGTCATTGTACCTAGATTCATATCACTTTAGTCACTTTTCCCATCATACAAATCTAATTGTTGAAATTTGACCAAAACACGTATATGCCAAGAAGAAGTGATAATCTGATCCTCTTTGCAACAAGTATGATTTTAAACCTGGTCGGTGTCCCATTGCAACACCCCCTTCTGAATATGAGGAAGCTTGAGTTTATGGGAGTATGGTATGTCTCTCCACGGGCGCCAATAACTTGTGTTCATTCTCTCGAAAACTTGTATGATGAAGATGATGGATTCATACTGGTTTAAAAAAGACATACTTTCAAAGTTGGGCATAATTATCGATAACGGTTTGTTTTTTTTTTTTTTGTTTGTATGATGGTAAGATACAGTCCCCATTACCTTTATTCATGCTTTAATTTTAATCTTAATAAAAAATTAGGGGGCAATGCCCTTTTCGAATAAAAGAAGATCGAGGAACAACAACTATAGGCATAAATTTCGGATTTGAGGCGTATGCATTACGAATGCATAGCATTTGTGTTAACTTTAAGTTGTCGTTTTTTGGAAACGTTAAAAAGCCTATTTGAGACTTGAGTTGAGAGTAGGCTTTTCGTTTAAGATTGTAAACGTTAAAAAGAATGTCTGAGAGGAGGCATTTCGTTTAATTCTTGTCTCTTTTATTAACTTTAACCGGTCTTTTTTGGATTTGTGGTGTATGCATTCCGAATGCATAGCATTTGAGTTATAACACAACACGGCGTTAAATAAAACTATGATAAGTGTATTACTCCAACCTACCCAAAATAAATGTCAATTTCTCATTTAATCATTTAACGAATATGACAAAAATATACAAATATTTTTGTTATACACTTGTAAAATTCTTGCGTTTCAAGTATACAATGAAATATGAAAAACATTAAACGAGAAGTCTATTATAACTCGAGGAAATACAAGAACATTTGTCCCATTGACACAAACCAGAACATTTGTCACAACATACACTGGTACTGGTAAAATAAAAGGACATAAAATTCAAGAACAAAGAAAGAGCAGCCATGGATCCATTAGTCTAGTTCCATTCATATTGTAGAAAATGAAAAAAAAAAAACATTAAGGAAGCAAAGTCTATTAAGCTCCTCAATAACGAAAGATGTTCTATCAGTCATCAATGTTGGGATTGGATCCTAAACTACAAGGAAGAGGAGGAGCCTAAGTCGGAGGTGGTGAGATTGAAGGAGGAAAATCTCGGAGGAAGCTTCTGTCAAGGAGAGCGGCCGCGCTTGGTGGAGGGCGACCGCGCTGGAGCTACGTACGAGGGGGTAAAATTCTCTGTGGACGAGGGCGGCCGCGCTGGCCTTGAGGGCGGCCGCGCTATGCCCGATTCTTCAGCAGCAGTTTTATTTTGTTTCCTATTTTCCTTAGATCTCTTCTTAAACTGAGTTAGGGCTTCCTTGTATAACTATATAAGCATAATTTCGGCCTAGAACACATAGTAGTTGATTGTAGCAACATATTAGAAGGTGTCTAATACATATTGGCTTGGCAATTGCCCCCGGACGTAGTTCACGAGTTGGTGAATGAACCGGGTAAACAACTCTTGTGTTCTTGTGTGTGTTTCTTATGATATTGTGTGTGTGGGTTTATTGATTCTTTGTCTAGATTGCAACGGGGGAATCACCAAATTCACAACAACTGGTATCAGAGCCTGGTTCGGAGGATTCAAAGTTTCATTAGTTGATTTTTTGAATCGCGTTCTTGGGGATTTTTGGTGAAACAATCAGATGAAGAACTCAATCGAGAAATTCAACGGTGTGAATTTCACATTTTGGAGGACAAGGATTGAAGACTACCTTTATTGTAAGGATCTTCATGGACCCTTGAAGGAGAAGCCCGAAGGCATGTCACAAGGGGATTCGGAGACGTTGGATCGGAAGGCGTTAGGAGCGGTAAGGAGTGCCCTAACCGACGACGTTGCACGAAACGCTATGGAGGCCAAGACAATGGTGCGTGAGTTGCTGTAGAAACGCGGTTTATCGAGACATGTATGAGAAGCCGTCGAATATCAATAAGGTGCATTTGATAAAGAGATTTGCGAATGCGAAGATGTCAGAGGGGCAGACAGTGGCAAGTCATATTGGCAATTTCAAAGGTATGGTGGACCAATTGAAAGTGTTGATATTACTTTCTCCGATGAAGTGCTAGCTTGTTTTCTACTAAAATCATTGCCTGATAGTTGGGAGGTTACTGTCACAACGATTAGTACGTCAAAACAAAGATTGGTGTATACGGAGGTTAGAGATCTCATCCTTCAAGAGGAGTTGCGAAGGAAAGAGAAAAAGTGGGAGAGATCTTTCAGTAGATGGGGATGCCGCACTTAGGGTGGAGAGAGAAAAAGGGAGGACCGAAAAAGGGGAAAAAGGTCAAGTGCTACAATTGTGGTGAATTGGGGCATATCGATTCATGACCGTCCGAGAAAAGATGGTGGTGCTCACGTGGTGGATGATGGTGGAGATGTATTAATCCTAGGAGAGCTTGAGCAAATGGGTGAAGATTTGGGTGTTGGATTCGGGAAGCTTCTTGTCATGCTAGTGGGGATGCGAGAGTAATCCCAATGAAGCGGTACAAAATTGGAGACTTTTGGGGTTGTCTATCCTTGGTGACTGGCTCGGCCATTGAAGGTCAAAGGTAAGGGGGATGTGAGTAGTAGATGAAGACACCTAACGAGGCTGTTTTACAAGCTACACAACGTGATGCATGTTTCGGATTTGAGGAGAAGGGTGATTTACGTAGGACAACTCTGACGGTGAAGGAGTATGGTGTTTCTTTCATTGGTGGGTCTTGGGAAGTCACAAAAGGGGCTAAGGTGTTGGCTCGTGGGGTTAAGGGGAAGATGTTGTACTCTACCTACAATGTCGATGTTTCGTTCCGGTGGGGAGACAAGAGGCTAAAGAAGCCGGCCTCTGGCTTGGTGTAAAAAGGAGACATCAAGAAAGCGGTATGTTGGGGGACCTGAGGTGTGGAAGTCCAAGTGCCCTAACGAGAGCGGCTTTCGGCACCAAAACCCAGTACGATGCAAAGAAACAAGGTGTGTCCAAGTTTCAAGGGGAAGCATTGCGAGGAAGGGTGGAGTGCGGAGGGAGAAGAGGCGAAGTTAGACTTGCGGGGAGAAATCAAGGTAGGAAGGCCGATTTGGGGAGGCAAGAATCATCTAACACGGAGAGGTTGAAACGTCGCTTGGTTTCAACTCGCCTTATTACTTGGAGGAGAGGAGAGAGTAGTGTCCCAGGCCCGATATGGATGGGGGAAATGTGTTCGAAGGTGCTTTACTCCGTGGTGGGGAGTTGGGATAGGTGATTTTATGCTTGTTAGTTTAGTTCTTCGGTGATTGAGATTGTTGGGGATTGGATCCACACAAACTACAAGGAAGAGGAGGAGCCCTAAGTCGGAGAGGTGGTGAGATTGAGAGGAGGAAAATCTCGGAGGGAAGCTTCGTCGAAGGAGAGCGAGCTCGCGCTTGGTGGAGAAGCGACCGCCTTTGGGCCGGAGCTACGTACGAGGGGGTAAAATTCTCTGTGGACGAGGGCGGCCGTGCTGGCCTTGAGGGCGGCCGCGCTATGCCCGATTCTTCGGCAGCAGTTTTATTTTGTTTCCTATTTTGATTAGATCTCTTCTTAAACTGAGTTAGGGCTTCCTTGTATAACTATATAAGCATAATTTCGGCCTAGAACACATAGTAGTTGATTGTAGCAACATATTAGAAGGTGCTCCATAATACATATTCGGCTTAGGCAGTTGCCCCGGAGCGTAGTTCACGAGTTGGTGAATGAACCGGGTAAACAACTCTTGTGTTCTTGTGTGTGTGTTTCTTGTGATATTGTGTGTGTGGGTTTATTGATTCTTTGTCTAGATTGCAACGGGGGAATCACCAAATTCACAACAATCAATACAAAGCCATTGACCCTCAAAGAGCGCATCGCAATTCAGATTAGGGTTAATATGGTCAAACGACTTGGTTGTCAACCCGAACGTCCGAGATGATGGCGGTAACCAAGTGTCTCCGCTTTCCACATTTGATCACGATCAACGATGTACATGCTAAGGTTGACTTAGCCTTCCGCAAACCGTCAGTGAATGAATAGAAGAGAGGGTACTTGATAAATTGGTAGAAAAGCTATTCAATAATATTGCTATACTTTTTTTTATAATTTTTTTTTTCAAAAAAAATTGGGTATTTTTATTAATGAATGCCTTAATCTATTACAAGAGTGACACTTGAAGGTGTCTTGGATAGGGATTGAAGATCCACGACATTGCATATGTATAAAGGGAT
>JAFEMH010007625.1:0-40000 GCA_022495995.1 Adenophora triphylla var. japonica
AGTCATGCAATAGAGATTCATGAGGTGGGATGTGGTTGAGGTTTGGAGAAACCGTTGACATTTATCGGCCTTGAGCAGGAATTGGATGTAGTAGTCAGTTTCCATTGATATCCGGTAGTATCCCATACGAAGAATGATCGTGTCATTACGAATGCTCCCAGCTGTGCGGCGTTCGTATGTGCGGACCCGCGGAGGTTCAAGGTTGTGAACCTTCGTTAAAATTAGCTCGCTGGCTTTTTCTTTGTTTACAGGAAGGAGTGGCCCTTGAGTGGCGCTTCTTGTCTGACGTATATCCCCCGAGAATAGACGAAGTGGGATGCCGGGCGTTTTAATGCCATCATGTTTTTGGCTTTGATCCCTTCTTTGTATTTTTCCATCTTCATTTGTGAAGGAAGATTCTCCCGCTTTGGAGAAGTGCGTAGTCCCAAATACGATTGTACCGGGGTTCGTCGATCGTTTCTTTTTCTTTTCGATCTCTCACGGCCCAAATAGGCGGGTGTTTCCCGTCTTGCCTATTACGAGGGGTTTCTTGCTTTCAGCCATCGGGAATTTCAACAGAGAGGCGAGGTTGCCGGGCGTACGCGAGCGGTTTCTGTCCTCTTGGCAAATATAGTGAAAAAGAGATGTCCCTTGAGCGAAGCGATGAAGGCTCCTCCCATGTACGCGTGGTACTTGAGAGGGGCCGAGAATCTACCGTGCTTCCCATTTGTTGGACACTTGATTGATGATTAATGCGAGTCTCCATATACATCCAGCTCTGAGATGTCTTGCGCTCGAGGCGGCTTCCAAAACCTTTGCTTCTTGCACGAGCTTCGTATTACCATATTGCATTGTTGGTTGCTTCAAAATTCAGCTTGATGGCTATGGGAGTATGCTCGTCCTTAGGATCGACAAGGAGCATTCCAATGCCAATTCCCCTTCTTGTTGGCTGCCACCATCGAAGAAGAGTTGCCGAGCGATTTGCGGCTGTCGAGTGAAAAGATTCCGTCGTCCAGGAAAGTGCCGGATCGGGACCACTTAGGATTTGGCCTTGCCTTGCAGGAAGTCGGCCCGGGTGATCTGCCGTGCATTACTGTTTACGCCCTTTGTTGATTTTCGGCCATGTACTTGATGTCGAACTCGGCCCGGGAAAGAATGACCGCTTAGGCTAGCACATTGTACGAGGGGATGGCTTGTCAGAGATATCGGGACGGGGAGTCACAGCTTTGGGAGACAGGGAACAGCCAGAGATGCTGGCGCATGTAGTGTTTCGGTTTCCCGACTACCCATACACCAGCGAGTCACAAGATTTTCTCACGATCTTTGAGTAAGGCGGAGTTCACTTCATGAAGCTTCCGGACTTACGAAACTGTAGATTGCATGTACTCAAACCTTGGAATATTTCTGCGTTCTTTGTGCGGCTTATTGCTCCGATTGACGTGTACATTGCTTGTCGGAATACGAGGAGTAGTGGCTTACATCTTCATGTGGCGGAGCACGGGGTGGGGGGATTAACTTGAAGTAGGTCTTGATCTTTTCAAAAGTTGTTTGGCAACTCGGAGTCCCCATTTGATGTCGGCATTCTTTTTCATCGGTTTGAACATTGGGCTCGCGGGGAGAAGGATGTCAAGCTGGTTGATGAAGCGGCCCGATGTCTTGAAGTCTTCCTATGAAGCTCTTCACTTACGGTAGTAGGGGTTTACGAGGCGGCTTCATGTCGATGATGGCCTTGATCTTCTTGGGATCGGCTTCGAGCCCACCCTCTTTCGGTGACCATGTACCCCGGTACCTTGCCGCGGCTTGACGCCGAAGGTGCGCTTTGCTGGGAGTTTAGCCTCATGGAGTGCTTTCGAGTCTATTGAAGAACTTCCTCGGAATCTGTCATGTGCTTTGCGTATGTCGATCACTGTAAGACACCCATTACGAACACATCGGATCATACTTATACCACTCTAAGTCTCGCTTTGAGTCAAGAAGTAGAAATCCACCATTTCGTCATGTTTCGTTAAAGTTTTGACTAACTACCGTTAGTTTGGGACTAAAGCGCATACGAGATAACGAGGAAAGGACAAAGCGTCCACGGGAGCAATATCTCGCCGCGAGATGGCGTGTCTCGCGCGAGATATCTCCCTCTGCGGATTGCGGCACGACGGGTTCCCTCGTCGATTTCAACCTCTTTCGGGATAAAACTTTATCTCTCCGGCCAACCAATGGGAGAGGAGGTCTAGAACCATCGATAGGGTTTTAACTCTCCACTTCTTCATATCCAACCTCTATAAATACTTGAAGTGACTTCCAAGGCTCAAGAGGTCGAAGGTCCCGGACCGCGAATTTACCTGACACACACACACACAGCCGTTTTCTTTCCCTGAAAGAATCCTTCAAAATCACCCTAAAACTCACCTCATAGTTTGTTTGTCAACCTTGTTGATAAACAAGCATCAATCTCAAACCAAGGACCAAGGCGAAGCTGTCCGTGTGAAGGGTCGACTCTAAACTTGAGCCAGAAACTCGCCCAAATCACCTCACGCAAGGTAATTCCTAATCTTCCTTCTAATTGATTGTTAGAGTGGTATAAGTCCATAGAATCTAGGATCGGCCTAGAGCCTCTCCAAATCATGGAGACGGTCTCGAAGCAATCGATCCTACATTCCGTTTGACCTCGTCAAATGGACCTTTATTTGTAGTATTTGAATTCGTTTTTTTTTATTTCTTCTTTTGAAAAACCTCTCTTTTCTTTAGCAAGACCGATCTCAGGATTGGGTGAAATGGATGCCTTCTAAACCTACCCATTTCATAACCTAAGCCGAACTCAAATCTCTCAAATGGTTTTCTATGTTTCAATCAAATAATATAGGTGGCGACTCATAAAAATAAAAAGAACCGGAATTTCTTTCTCACAACGCTACGGTGGCGACTCATTGGGGCCCGAAAATTAAGAGGCTTAAACTTGCGTCAAAATTAAAAGAGGAGGTTTTCAATCTATTTTGTAAAATTCGAATTTTTACGTTCTCGGATGGGAGATATCTCGCACGAGATATCATTATCTCGCGCGAGATAGGGCTTCAAGTCACAGTTTGTTTTTTTGGTTTTCTCTGTTTCGCTCGTAATCCAAGACGAGAGCCGAACATGCAAGGGGATCGAGAATTCATTATCTGCGAGTTCACGCATCTTAAGGCCTCCACTTAAGGTGTAGAACTCGGACCTTTATTTTCCTTAAATAATTGATTATTATTTATGAAGCTGCGTGTGATTGGGTTTTATTTAATTAAAGTCCGGTCCATTGGGGATTCGGGAGTTGTAAATTAAATTATTTATCTCTCTTTATCTCTCTTTATGTGGAACTACGACGGCACGAGTCTTCCTAGATTGGGAGAAACGTAGGCAACCACTTGGTGCGGCCACTATACATTTTCTCTTTTAACTTTCAAAAAAATAAAACTTTCTATTTTACTCTATCACATAGATTGACTATCACACACGCGCACATCATACTATAAGCTGTCATTACTTACTTTGCATACCCTCTATAAACCGGGACCCACACTAGGACGGATGACGGTAACCACCTAGTCGCCGGTCTCTCCGAAGTTGGACAATCCCGCTCCGCGTATTCAATCCACTTAGATTGTCATATCGCGGGAGCCTAGCCTTCCGGCCCTGCATCGCCACATTCTCATGTAGATTGACTTTTTAGGATCACTCAGTGACCGGTCGGTTTTGACTCGGTGATCTTTTCTTGTTTTTGATCAAAACAAAGCCATGTAAAATTGACAATAAGAAAGGATTTGGAAAAAGTCCCTTCGGAAAAAGTCCCTTCGGAAAAAGTCCCTTTCGGATGTCCCTTCCAAGAAAAATGTGCATATAATCCTTCAAAAAAAAAAACAATCTTACATGGCTTTGTTTTACAAAAATCGGATTGATTGCTTAGTCGTTAGGTTACGATAAAGGCCTTAGAAACCCCTCAAAACGGACTTTCCGTTCCGAGCCAAAAATTAGGGCTAAATAAAAATCGACTTTCCGTGTGATTATCTCGCGCGGGATTACTTATCTCGCACGGGATAATGCTTGTTTGCTGAATTTGAGCACGAGCCATTTAAGCACCTTCCGACTCGTTGGGGCTAGATCTGATATCTGCATCTCTTACATCGGTTTTCGAAGCTACTCAACTCCAAGACTCCCAAACACAATGTCTACCGGAAAGCATGCCATGACCAAGGAAAGCCGTGAACAACCCACTCTCGAAGATTTGACCAAGTCTCTTGTCGGCGAAATGGAACACGTGGAAGGTTGGAAGAAGCTTTTGATTTGCCCGCCACTCGCATTGCTAGGGATTTTCGGAAGATGGAAAGTGATTCCGACGGTGGGCGATCATCCGTGCAAGAGGAGCTAAGTGACATCAAAACTCAACTTGCCAAAGCCACTGCGGCAAATTAATGACAATGACTCGTGGCATCACATGGAAGAATCCATCCAAGCCGAAAAGACAAAGATGTTGATTGAAGAGCTCGAGGAAGTCGGGAGCGAACTCGAAACTATGACCCAAAGTGCATCAACCTTGAAGCCCACATTGAAGATGACATGGATGAGAGGGTCAAGTTTTCCTCAATACCCTCTACCGTGACCTCAAAGAGCAAATGGAGGAAGAATATCGGGCTCGCCACCTCGTCTTTGTGCAACACTACGAGAACCATATCCGAGACCTCCATAACCAAATGGCTAAGCGAAGGAAGGGGAGGATTTTCTCCGACATCGGAAACATCACTCTTGGTCATCTCTTGAAGTCTTCGCAGGACGGAAAGCTGAAGCCAATAGAAGGCTACCAACCTAAGAGGGAAGGTCGATCTCCACACCTCTATTGCTACTACCATCAATGCAATAGCCATCACACCAATGATTGCTTCAACTTTGAAAAATGCGGTCAAGACTTGATTGACAGCGACGCCATCGAGAATTTGCCCAAGTGGTGGAATAGTTTGGATGAGTTCAAACAAATGAGGAGTCTCTTTTCATTTCGGTTATTTACTTTTAGTTGCAAAAGAAACGGTTAGTAGCCTAGTTTAGTTTAGTCGGGTACTACTTGCCTAAAGACTTCATTTGTGGGCAAGAGTACCAAGTTTGCTTTTCAATAATAGTTAGTCGGTATTTCCCTTTTCGATTCCGATTAATACTTTGAGATTGAGAGAAAGCCTTTGTGAATGTCATAGACACTTACAACGAGAACGACTACTCGAAGGCACTTAGGTTTTCCGGAAGCCTTCTGTCTGGAGAATGATGCTAGCAAAAGGGTACTCTGGATTGGGGCTTGGAAAGCACTTACAAGGAATAACGGAACCACCACCGGTCCCCGCCTCACACAAAGCATGGACTAGGATACGACATCTCCATCCACGATGAAGATGACGTAGAAGAGTGGGGCTTCACTCAAATCAAGTGGGAAGGAACCTCGTCTGAAAGGCATGATGACCCAAAGTCCAAGGATTGCAACCTCAAACCATATCGAAAGACACTCGATGGCTACTTTGTTCGAGAAGGGGAAAGTATTCCCTACTTTATCTTTTGAGAACCATGGGTGATGATAAAGGAAAGCGCCCAACCGGGCTTTGAAATCTTGACGGCTGCGATGCTTCTCCGAGATGAAACGAGAATCCGTCCCAGCTGATCCCTAATGATTTGTGGGGCACGAAGCGAGAAATGACAAGCGAATGGGACTTTGTGTTGGGAGAAGACATGCTGCGGCAGTTCCAAGACTGTGCCGGTTAGAAGACGGCCGGATCCATGCAATATCGAGGGGACGCTCCAACTACCGACTACACAAGACTAATACGAAATGTGATGAGCCAATTCTAAGCGGCACGTCACCGGGGGACCGATTGTTGATGAAGACTTCATGATCAAAGAGCTTGGTTGCACTCCCCACCCTCGCGGGGAAGATAGGCCTACAACTTTTACATTAGAAGCGAGGCTCCACCTCAGATGAACTCACTCGAGGAAATCGAGGCGGTGGCGAACATGTATTCCACTTACTTCCTTAATGAAAACTTTGATCTTTCAGTACCACGAGATTGCTAACATCGTAAATGATGAATTAACTAATAATAATCAATATAACGAACACGTTAATAATGAATCATACGATGAGATAGATCAAGAAAACGAACAAATCTTAAAAGAATTAGCTAAGCAAGTAGGTCGTTGTGGAAAGAATGGCCACTGTTGACGACGAGGAAATGCAAACGGTTAATCTTGGGACAACGGAAGACCCCGGAGAAACAAAGATCGGCGGTTTCTTCAAGGGGGAAGACGAGAGAAGCCTTGACGCGGCTCCTCGAGAGAATATGGTGACGTCTTCGCTTGGTCCTACAAAGATATGCACAGGTTGAATCGATCGGTTGTAGAACACAAGATACCACTGCTACCCAACGCCAAGCCGGTCAAGCGAAACTACGCGAGAATCAAGCGGAATGGTCAATGCAAGTGAAAGAGGAAATCATGAAACTCTTGAATGTAGGGTTCATCAAAGTGATTGAATATCCGGAATGGTTAGCAAACACGGTGCAAGTAGCCAAGTCGAACGGGAAAATACGAGTACGTGTTGATTTCGGAGACTTGAACAAGGCATCCCCTAAAGATGACTTCCCGCTACCAAACATAGACATGTTGGTCGATGCCACGACGGCATACGAGGTCCGCTCATTCGTCGACGGGTTCGCGAGGTATAACCAAATCCTCATGGCGAGAAGAGGACCCGGCACAAAACGGCATTCACCACACCTTGGGAACGTTACGCTGCAGTCATGCCGTTTGGTCTCGAAACGGCCCAGGGCTACCTACGAAAGAGCGATCCACAACACTATTCCACGACATGATCCATAAAGAAATAGAGGTGTATGTGGACGACATGATTATCCGCTCGAAGGGGACGAGATGGCAACACTTGAGAGATCTCGAAAATTCTTCAATCGGCGAGACGGCACAAAATGAGACTCAACCCCGCCAAATGCTCATTCGGAGTAGTCAAAGGGAAAGTCTTGGGATACATGGTCACGAAGCGCGGCATAGAAGCGAGATCCCGCCAAGATAAAGGCCATTACGAGACATGCCTCCACCCGGGACACGAAAGAAGTAAAGGGATTCATGGGCGAGACTCAATATATCGATCGATTCATTAATCAAGCCCGGCTACAATGTGCGACCCCATCTTTAAGTACTGCTTAAGAAAAACGCACCTCAAGAGTGGACCGAAGAATGTCGAAGCATTCGAGGAAGTTAAGCACTACTTGACTTCCCCACCTATCTGGTTCCACCACACGAGGAGAAGCCCTTGAAGTTATACCTCACGATCACATGACAACGCATTAGGGGCTATGCTTGCTCAAGAACGGCCGGCTTCGCACACGAGAAAATGCCATCTACTTTGTCGGCCGCGAGATTCCAAGGCGGTGAAATCAACTACTCTCCACTCGACAAGTCATGCGCTGCTCTCGTGCAGGTATCCACAAAGGCTAAAGCACTATATGGAAGCCTTTCCGAGTCCGTCTCATCGCAAAGATGGATCCACTTTGAAATATATCCTAGACAAATCAAATTTGTCTTCGAGACTAGCCAAATGGTACTTCATGCTCGCGGGGTATGATATCACTTACGTCACTCGGAAATCCGTCGAGAGGGAGTGTATTCGCGAATCGAGTTGGCCGAATTTCCTTGCGACGAAGTGAAGGGGAAGACCCGCGATTCCACGATGAGGACATCCTAAGCATAGAAGAAAATAAGTGGCAATTATTTTTCGATGGCGCGGCCAACAAGAGAGGGTTTGGCATCGGAATGTTATTGGTAGACCCTAACGACATCTACACTCCACTAGCGATGCGTCTTGACTTTGACGCCACCAACAATACCGCAGAATACGAGGCTTGCATAGCGGGGCTTGAGGCAGCCCTAGAACGCAACGTGGCCGAACTCGAGGTATTCGGGGATTCCCAATTGATCATCAATCGAGACATTGAAGAAGTGGAGGGTCCAAGATCCAACCCTTCAAAGATACGGTGCCCACCTCCAAGAATTGGCGCAACAATTTCGGGATGTCTCATTCCACTATCTCCCCGAGAGACAAAAATCGGTTTGCGGACGCATTAGCCACACTTGCTTCTTTGGTCGAAATCCCTAAAGGAAACGGTTAAACCCTTCAAAATAACACGGCGTGCAACTCCTGCATCTTGCGCCGTTATAGATCTTCACATTGCAAAGACAAATGGTTATCGAAAGGTGCCATTGTTGAAAACTCCGAAGGAAACCATGGTACCACGACATTTGGTATTTCATCCTAGATGGAACCATACGCGCTTTGAGGCAGACACTGAAGACTCGGGTCGCCCTTAAAAGGTTAGGCCCAATTACGTCATCATTGCTGGCCGTCTATTCAGAAACATTCCCAAGGAAACCTCCTTTGCGCCACCAGGAAGAGGCCCGGGAAATAATGGACCATGTTCATCAAGGCATATGTGGAACCCACATGAGCGGAAACATGCTCGCCCAAAAAGATCATCGAACAAGGGTACTTTTGGCTGACCATGGAAGCCGGCCGTACCAAAATGGTCAAGAAGTGCCACAAGTGTCGAGATACACGCCAATCTTCGGCATGCACCGCCTTCCTTGCTGTACCCAATGACTTCACCTTGGCCGTTCTCTACATGGGGGATAGACGTGATTGGAAAGATCACACCCGCGAGCCAACGGACCTTTGTTTCGTCTAGTAGCCATCGACTATTTCACTAAATGGGTCGAGGCCGCCTCCTACAAAGTTACGAATGCCGAAAGGTTGCGAGAATTCATCAAGCACAACATCATCTGCCGATATGGGGTTCCACAAGAGATGATATCCGATAATGGGTCACACTTCGAGAAGGAAACCGATCGCCTGCGGCCAGAGTACAAAATCACGAGACACAAGTCATCTCCTTATAGGCCTCAAACAAACGGAGCGGTTGAAGCCGCGAACAAAACAATCGAGACTATCATCGGAAAAATGGCGATCCTTTGGAAAAGAGCGGCCCGACAAGCTACCATTCGCACTATGGGGGTACCGCACTTGATCCGAACGGCTACGGGAGAAACTCCACTACGCCCTCACATTCGGGATGGAGGAGTACATCTTACCGATAAATTGGAAATACCATCACTAAGGGTTCTCCTAGAAAACCAAGTGAATGAAGTCGGCGCTAGAAAGCGAGATACGAAGAGCTAGCCCTGTTGGACGAAAGAAGGTTGAAAGCGGCCGAACACGCTCAAGCTTACCAAAGAAGAATGGCAAGAGCTTTCAACAAAAGGTCAAGACAAGGAACATCGAGTAGGCGACACGGTGCTCCGTGAGCATCGTCCGGACCTTTCAACCCGTTAGGCAAGTGGGGACCAAGGTGGATAGGACCCTACATTGTGAAGAAGATATTCTCTGGGGAGCCCTTCGAATTTGGTAGACTTAGACGGAGATCAACTACCGAAGCCGGTCAACATGGACAAGCTCAAGAAGTACTTCGCGTGACTTGGCCCCCTAAGAACAAATCGCTCGCTAGGTTGAAAATCCCGGAAAGGACAACTTAGGCAAAAAATTAGAGCTAGCACAAGAAAAGAAGCCCGCTGGATTGAAAACCCGAAGGGGCGGTCTAGGCAAAAGAAAGGGTGTGCATGAAAAAAAAAAAAATAAATAAAAAGAAAGGGGGGCCTTATCTCGCGAGATTACTCCACGGCCGGAGCCATATTTTGTCCTTTTCTCAAAAATGAACTACGTTGGACTGAGCCTCTTGTTTAATTCTTTGTAAAAGAGGAACGTAGGCGGCCTTCGGGTTCGGTCTAATCAAATAAATAAATCAAAGTTGTCCCTTTTATTAATCGAATGCGTTTCATTAATGACAATAGGAAATCCTAACCACAACGACTAATTTGCTAAGCTAACAAACTTGAAAAAAAATAATACTAATAAAGCAGAAACAATTGATCTATCAAAGCAATCTCTTGGTACTCCTAAAGATCTAGCCTTTCATTGACTTGGTTGGCCGGCGGACATGGTCTCCACCGTCGTCGTGATCCTCCTTGCGCTTTGAGCCTCTCAAAGCAGAACATCCCTCGAGACGGTCAAAAACAGAGTCGAGACGATCAAAGACAGATTCCGACAATCTCTTGAAGACATGAGGCCTATCCAAGGCTTGCGTCTTTCCGAGCATTCCCTTGCCTCGCCTCTCGTACCAATCCCCATCAAGAAAATCCTGAGTTGGATCGGTTCGCACATTAGCGGGATCGGGCGAGCCTCGCTCCTTCGCAAGATCTTGCTAGCTACAAAAGAATCTCTTAGCGGTAAAAGCCGCAAATCATCAATCTTCTGCACTAGGATGACCGGTATGGAGGAACCAATCCAAATATTTGTCGAGACGAGGAAGATGCTTGCATTAAAAGTCCGAAGGTTCGACCAGCGGTCCCGATTAGTTCCTTCACCCCATGCTTGAGCTAGCACACTGCGCAAACTCTACACCAATATAAGACACTTCACGAGAAGCTCCTTCGAAAAGATAAGTGTCCTGCTGCGACCAAGCGACGGAGCACCCGCTTGGGGAAGTAAAAGGAGGAATCTCGCAAACCCGGAAGAACAACCCTGTCAAAACCCTTGGTATTGGCAACATACTTGTTCAACCTCCAATAAGGTGGACACCGAGAGAATATCGCGGTTTCGGTCTTCGCAATCAACTCGGCCCATTCATCCCATTTGAAAGATCTTTGATCAACAACTTTCGCGTATGATATGTAAAGGAGAATATTCCAACGGGGGACCTATCAACTTGAGATGCTCCCTAAGCCAAATAGTCAACGGGAGGGGACTCCCTTGAGTCATGACGCCGGATCCTATGCGGCTCATCAAGACCATGAAGGGTCTCACCCAAGATTAGCGGAATAATGTTCCTAGAACGTTTCCTAGCACTGCTGAGAACAACTTCCACCGGTTGGGAATCGACCAAGCCGTCCACTTGCACGTAAACAAAACATCTCAGAAAGAGAAAGAGCCGAGAAAGTTCCGCTTATGGACATGAAAAGCGTCATCATCGGAATCACCGGCGAAGCGTCCGGAAAAGAAGAGCAATCAACCCACTTGCGGTGAACCAACCCATAGCAAGTATCAAGGGGATCCCTAACAATTCGTTCAAAGCCTCAGAATGATTCCTATGATACTTAGGAACGACAATCTCACCGAGTCAAAGGCATATCCAAGATAATGGCGAATTCCTCCTGATAGGCACCATCTCATTCA
The DNA here is from genome assembly GCA_022495995.1 of Adenophora triphylla var. japonica. NCBI lineage: Eukaryota > Viridiplantae > Streptophyta > Magnoliopsida > Asterales > Campanulaceae > Adenophora > Adenophora triphylla. The sequence goes on from JAFEMH010007625.1 coordinate 11,273, forward strand.
AAGAAAAATTGAAAAGATGAATAGAGGGATCCCAAAATCGAGCGGCACCACTGCAATAACTTCCAATCCGGTTGGAGGTTCTTCAAAGTGAAAAGAATTCTAAATCCAATTCTGCGATAAACTTATTGCGAGACCGGTTGCGAAACGACCTTACAAAATCCCTTGATGCTTGCTTGAAAGATGCAATCACTTCGAGAGGACAAAGAAAAATCATCGACAATCATGGACGTTGGGGCAATCTCCTTGGAAGCCATGGATCACGGGGTTGAAGAAGAAGACAAGAGTTTCACCCTAACGAGGATATCTCTAGAGTTTGAAAGGCTAGAATGAGTTATCGGCCGGACTACGGGGTGATTTTATAGGGAAAAGCTGTCAAAATCTGTTCGAAAAAGGAAGAGATTTACGCACAGGTAGCGTGTCTCGTGCGAGACACCTTATCTCGCGCGAGATATCCCTACGGCAAAGCAACGGCGGTTCTACTCAAACGGCAATCTAGCCCCAGACTTGACGAAGCAAGTCTCGAAAAACACTGCGTGTACAGTTCATAACATGCAATAAAACACCATACTCGGGCTCAAAATTGCGGCCTAACGGCCATTCCATTTCCGAAAACATGGAAAGTCGAGAAAGTTAATTAACTAACTAATTAGACCTAGGATTAGGGATTAAGAAAAACCATTGTTTGTGCTACCTATGTGTTCCTAACAGTACCGAGAAAAGAAAGAAAAATTATGCAGGCCCACACGGCCCAATATGTACGAATAATCGAGATAAAGAAAAAGGGGAGGATCACGCCATCAAGTCGCTCGAGCCGCCCGGCACCTCCGCCATCACCACCGGGGGGCTACCATCCCTCCTCGACCTCTTGGCTCCGCAAGTAGGGGTCATAGCCGAGGCCACCGTCGAGGCCGCCGAAGAAGCCTTACGGAACGGCCTCTCGGACGGGTCAGACACCAAAGCCATCAACCCGGCCATCTTGGTCGCTCCACGGTTGTAATCGGCCGCGGATATGGTGACACAGACAATCAAAAAGAAAGAAGATGCTCGAGATGGAGTCGGACATATACACTTATATGGACGAATACGAGAAACGGTACAAACGAAACATACCGAAGAGACATCGGCGGAGGCGGTAACCCTCGGGAACCCGATCGGGAGGCGGGATGTGCCCCATCATCGGCATGCTCCCCATCATATACGTGTAGCTCGAGAGGGCCGTAGTGCAGGGCAAAAGGCGGAGAACCGGTAGCACGAGAGGAAGTGCTAGGGGCGTGAACTGAAGCGAAGCGAGGTGGAGCCACGAGCATGTGATCGCCTATCCCCCACCGGGGAGGGGACCCATCAATCGAGGCGAAACTTCGGCATAAGAGGCCCCCGGGGATGACACAAGCCGTCGCCACATCCCCTACCGGAAGACTAGCATAATCATCCTCCAGGAATAGAGTGGGTGGGATACATCGCCCTCGGCGGATCCGCCGGAACGCTATATGGCGAGCTACCCGGCCATGCGTGGGAAGACCCGCTCACCAAGATACATGGTGTCCCCCTCCAAAGACGCCAGCATCATCTGCATCCCGGTAGCATCCCAAGCGCGATGCACCTCCAACTCTAACAAGGTCCAAGGATACAGGCCCAGTCTCTCGTACTCAAAGGTGTCGGCATGGCCGTGCCTCCGCAGCCATCGGGGTCCAATCCCGATCCTCCTCCTCATCAACGCTCCGGTTGGGGTGGCTCCACCTCCGGATATGCAGGAACACGGGGATCCGACTCTCCGGCTCAAACTTATACGGCCCGAAGGCAGTATAGCCCCATATACTGCACAAAGAAAACGAGACCAGTTCGGTAGGAAACACGAGATAGAGCATACGAGACGGAAAACGAAAACGAGAATCAAAGAGCATACCTCCCGGGCATAAGAATACCCCGACGAGTATCCTTGGTGTGCCTACACGCCTCATCCATGGCGTGGTAGCGGAAAGGCCGATCCGCGAGCCCCGATCATAGCCGCTCACTTCATCCCGAGATCAACCAACAAACGTAACAACGAAAGACGAGCCGTAGAGGAATGGTTCGCAAAAATGGTCTCGAAAGGATGTACCGAAGGGCCCCCTCACCGGTCGATCCGTGGCGCATTCGGCTTCTCGGCATAATCATCAATCGGCCGGAGGGTGTCGGCTCGGCAGCAAATCCCTTAACCTTGTTAGGGACGAAACCAATCAAGCTGCCTCCACGCCGCTGGACCGCGGGCTTGAAATTCGGAAACTTCGGCGGGGATCGCCAATGAACTCTAGTCCGTGATGGCCGGAAAGTCGGTCGGGGTCATAGTCGCTTCCCGAAGCGCAAATGGACCGTGTGGGTAGTGTCCCACCACCTTTCCCCGGATAGCCTGAAGAACTTGGGAGTCCTCCTTATTCCCGAAGGTTGTCAATGAAAGTCAACAAACCCGTTTGGGCCACCCTAGCTCGGACGCCAGTCAAGATCCTTGATCTTGTCCCAAAGCTGCCCTAGCCATCTTCGGACTCCCTCGGCCAGGTTCTTAATCGGCTTATAAGGCGCAAAACGAGAGGAAAAACGAGAGAGAGGGCAACATTAGAAATTATTCCATGTCAAGAAATCAATGAAATAGAAGAAATTTTTCATTGGGGCATTTCATCGAACACTTGGCGGGCGTACGAGAAAAGCTTGCCCAAGGATGCCATTCATGATCCGAATCAACCTCTCCTACAATCCATGATATGTAGGAGGCTCATACATACACGATGCAACAACAAACATCCAAAGAAAATGCACAAAATCAAGGCATGCAAGGGAACCTAGTTCTAAGCACAAACATGAACAAAGGCCATTGAGGGAATTCTGAATTCAAGGGAAAGGGGATTCAAATCAATGCAATACAAGAAACAAGAGGTGAAGATAGAGTTCTTACCAACCCCTCCCGAATGACAGTGGAGATATGCGCGTTCCTATCAAAAGTAAGATCATCGCGAGGATAATCTTTCCCTAGCAAATAGCTTCGCAAAATCGGATTTCCTTGTTCTTGAGCCATGGATTTTGGAGGAAGGAGGAATTAAGAATGGATTAGAGGGGAGAATCTCCAAGCAAATCCGCGAAAAACCACAGAAAAGGCGACCTTGGCCCGAGCTAGGGAGGGAAATTTTGAAAAGGATATTTTCAAAATGAGCTAGAGGAAACTATTTGTTTATATGCCCCAGAAGACGATGCATTATCTCGCGCGGTATATCTTATCCCGCCGCGAGATAAACCTTTCCTGGAAAAAGGACAAAATTGTCCTCGACAATAAGCGTCTACGCAACGTCAAGTTCAAAATTTTGACACATTTACCCTTGGAAATGATAAACTAGCAAGGAAACGTGGAAAAGCCGGTATCGCAAGTCACGGAGCAGTGAAGCGTGACATGCTGTCACAATCGCCCGGCACGCGAACCGCTTGAGAACCGAGTGGTCCAAAGATCAACCCAATTCACATGATTCGAGCCCGAGAAAGGTGAATCATCAAAGAAAAAGCCCGGTCAACGTCCGGGAACGGGTGGATCGTCATCAAAAAGCCCGGTCCAACGCCCGAGATAGGTGGATCGTCATCAAAAGCCCGGTCAGCGCCCGAGACGGGTGGATCGTCATCAAAATCTCGGTCAACGCCCAAACGGGTGGATCGTCATCAAGCTCGGTCAAGCGCCCAAACGGGTGGATCGTCGCCGAGAAAAGACCGGTCCAATGCCCCGAGACGGGTGGATCGTCGAACCCAAAGCCCGATTGACGCCCGAACGGGTGAATCGTCATCCCCAACGACAAAAAGCACGATTCGGAGCCCGAACGGCGAATCGTCACAAAACGACGGGACTCGAGAGGACCGGACGGGTAAGCCTTTGTTTTCTAACATATTTCCCGCGAGTTCGGAGTCCGAGCGGGCGAATCTTCGGACGGGCAGTATATTCGTAAGTGGGTCTTGATTTGATTCCTCGAGTATGAATTTGCCTTTTAAAAATAAAATCTCCTCAATTTTCAAAAAAACGTTTTTCAAAATACCTAAAGCAACCTTTTCGTGTTTTTGAGTCGAACTACGTTATGGTACGATTCTCAGATAGAGATACGTAGGCGGCCGTGCGGCACGACCATCCGATGTTCGAGAATGATGTCTTTTCTATCGTCGACATGACTTCTTTCATAAGACTTGTCGCCGAGGGGCTCTGTAGACACCCCATTACGAACACATCGGATCATACTTATACCACTCTAAGTCTCGCTTTGAGTCAAGAAGTAGAAATCCACCATTTCGTCATGTTTCGGTAAAGTTTTGACTAACTACCGTTAGTTTGGGACTAAAGCGCATACGAGATAACGAGGAAAGGACAAAGCTGTCCACGGGAGCAATATCTCGCCGCGAGATGGCGTGTCTCGCGCGAGATATCTCCCTACTGCAGTGCGGACGACGGTTCCCTCGTCGATTTCAACCTCTTTCAGGGATAAAACTTTATCTCTCAGGCCAACCAATGGGAGAGGAGGTCTAGAACCATCGATAGGGTTTTAACTCTCCACTTCTTCATATCCAACCTCTATAAATACTTGGTGACTTCCAAGGCTCAAGAGGTCGAAGGTCCCAGTGCGAATTTACACACACACACATTTTGTCATTTTCTTTCCACTGAAAGAATCCTTCAAAATCACCCTAAAACTCACCTTTCATAGTTTGTTTGTCAACCTTGTTGATAAACAAGCATCAATCTCCAAACCAAGGACCAAGGCGAAGCTCTGTCCGTGTGAAGGAGTCGACTCTAAACTTGAGCCGAAACTGCGCTCCGAATCACCTCACGCAAGAGTAATTCCTAATCTTCCTTCTAATTGATTGTTAGAGTGGTATAAGTCCATAGAATCTAGGATCGGCCTAGAGCCTCTCCAAATCATGGAGACGGTCTCGAAGCAATCGATCCTACATTACGTTTGACCTCGTCAAATGGACCTTTATTTGTAGTATGTTGAATTCGTTTTTTTTATTTCTTCTTTTGAAAAACCTCTCTTTTCTTTAGCAAGACCGATCTCACGGATTGGGTGAAATGGATGCCTTCTAAACCTACCCATTTCATAACCTAAGCCCCGAACTCAAATCTCTCAAATGGTTTTTCTATGTTTCCAATCCAAATAATATAGGTGGCGACTCATAAAAATAAAAAGAACCCGAGAATTTCTTTCTCTAGCTGCTACGGATCCTGGAGTGGATGATCATGTCGTCGACATATACTTCGATTTCTTTGTGAATCATGTCATGGAAGAGGGGCTTGCAGCCCGGTAAGTAGCCCCAGCGTTCTTCGAGGCCGAACGGCATGGCCAGGTGCAGATGTGTCCCCATTGGAGTGGTGAAGGCGATCTTGGCTTGATCCTCCTCGGACATTTTGATGCAGATTGTATCCGGCGAATCCGTCCACGAAGGACTTTACTTTGAAATTTGTCGTGGTGTCGACCAACATGTCGATGTTAGGCGGTGGAAATCATCTTTAGGGCTGGCCTTGTTGAGATCCCGGAAATCCACACAAACATCGACCTTTCCGTTGGCCTTGGTGACCGTCACGATGTTGGAGAGCCAAGTCGGAGTACTCAATCACTGCGATGAAACCAACTTGGAGCATTTTCTCAATTTCTTCTTTAACTTGCAAGGACCACTCGGCTTGATCTTGCGGCTTACGTTTGACGAGGCTTGGATTCGGGATCCAGGGGAATTACTCAGACTCACGATTGAGGGATCGAGTCCTGGCATGTCTGATATGACCGGGCGAACACGTCAACATACTCCCGGAGGAGGTTTATCGGGGCTTCTTTTACGCATCGGCGAAGAAGCGCCCACTTGTGTCTCTTTAGGCTCTTGCCAGCTTGACCCCGGAGTTCACTTTGGTCATAACCTCTTCGGCGGCTTGGGCCCTAGGTTGTCCTCTTGGTCAGCTACACGCTCGAGAACTTCCTTAATGTATTGTTCGTTTAATGTGTCTGCTTCTTTATCAATTGAATTATTAACGTCTTTTAAGTTGTTTGTTAACTTATCCGAGTTGTTAAAGTGGCAATGAGAGGATACTCCAGAAAGGTCGAGACTTTTCATTAAACAAGAACGGGAATACATGATTGGCTACATTATTATAGTCCTCGTAAGGCCGTTGGATGACTCGGAAGGGGGCTGGACTCGACAAGGAGCGGACTCGGAGGGTTTGAGACCGGTTTAGGGAGATGTGGAGTACGGGCCCGGCTTGTCTTCCATTTCTGCCCTGGCTTGCCCTTGGTCCAGGTGAAAGTTACCCAATTCTTCGGGGGCATTCTTTGGATGCTTGATGAGGGTGCGGGGATCGAGAGGCTTGGCCTGGCATCCCAATCCATGGCAATCATGCTTTGTTGTTGGAGCCCCGGTCGATCAAGTTTGGCAACTCCACGACTTCTTCAAAAGACTACGTAGAAATTTGGTCCCATTTGAGCGTCTTCTATGAATTCCCGGGTTCATACGCTTTGGACTTCTTGTCTCGAATGTGGCCTCGGCGGGCGATCCGAACGGTCTGTTTCCCATGGAGAGTACCTTGAGTTGCTCCTCCAAGTGCTGGGATTCCCTTGAATGTGTACTCATCTTTGGGTGGTGGCGGTTGGTCCAGTAGAGCTATGATGTCGAGGAACGCTCCCCTTATCGGATTAGCTTTGAGTCCTCTGCGAAACGCTTGAGGTCCCGTGCTAGGCTGTTCCATTCTTCTGTAGTCTCTGTGCGACTATCCACTGCTTCTTTCTCATCTTCATCGGTTCCACCGTCGGTCCCCTCGGTTACTGCTGTCGGTTCCACTTGTCGGTCCCCTCGGTTACCAAGCTGTTGGTTCCCTTGTCGGTCCCTCGGTTACTGCGCTGGTTCCCTTGGTGAAGTAATGGCGAGGTCGAAAGCGTAAGGTCGGAGGTGGGTGTGCCGTTGGAGGTTCCCCCTTTTTATGGAGTTCTTTGCCTTGGTGCGGGCGAGCCTTTTGTCTTCCTTTATGTCGGCGGTGTTGGCACGTAGCAAGCCCCTGGACCGTGGTGTGGTCCTTGACTTCAATAACTTGGTGTTGGCCTTGCAGCCTTTTGCCGAGCCCCAGTCCTGGGATGAAGTTCATGAGTTTCATCATCCTCATGGCAGGAGGAATCTGGTCGTGAGATAGTGGAAGGTCCACATTGCATATTTGGATCTTGGAGGTCTCCATAGTGAATCCAGTTAATGGAATGTCGTCATTATGCTTGATTTCTAATACCGGAATGTCGTTGGTGCTGGTCCCCTCGGTGGTGACGCTGTCGCCGTAGACTATGGTTAGCTCGTTGCCTTGCATGAACTTAAGGCACTGATGAAGGGTGGATGCCACGCCATTGATTTGATGCAGCTGTAGCGTTGTGAGGGAAAAAGAAAGGAACAAATGATGATTTTATCTTTCCTTTTCATTTTTGAGTCGCCACCTATATTATTCGGTTGGAGAAAATAGGAAAACCATTTTGAAAAAAGATTTGGGTTCGGGGCTTAGGTTATGAAATGGGTAGGTCAAGGAGCATCCATTTCACCCAATCCGGAGATCGGTCTTGCTAAAGAAAAGAGAGGTTTTCAAAAGAAGGGAAAAAACGATTTTTAATATTATAAACAAAGGTCCATTTAACGGGGTTAAACGGAATGTAGGATCGATTGCTTCGAGACCGTCTCCATGATTTGGAGAGGCTCTAGGTCGATCCTAGATTCTATGGACTTATACCACTCTAATAATCAATTAGAAAGGGATTTAAGAATTACCTTGCGTGAGGTGATTTGGGCAGAGTTTCGACTCAAGTTTAGAGTCGACTCTTGACACGGACAGAGCTTCGCCTCGATCCTTGACTTGGAGTTTAATGCTTGTTTATCAACAAGGTCGACAAACAAACTATGGAGTGAGTTTTGAGGTGATTTTGTAGGATTCTTTCAAGGAGAGAAACCAACAAAATGTGTGTGTTGTGAAAATTCTTCGACCTCTTGAACCTTGGAAGTCACCAAGTATTTATAGGGAATGGATATGAAGAAGTGGAGAGGTAAAACCCTATCAGATGGTTCTAGACTCCAAATCCTATTGGCTGGCCGGAGAGATAAAGTTCTATCCCGAAAAGAGGTTGAAATCGACGAGGAACCGTCGTCACGCACCTGCGAGAGGGGGATATCTCGCGGCGAGACATGCCATCTCGCCGCGAGATATTGCTCATGTGGACAGTTTTGTCCTTTTCTTGTTATCTCGTATGCAGTTTAGTCCCAAACTAACGGTGGTTAGTCAAAACTTAACGAAACATGACGAAATGGTGGATTTCTACTTCTTGACTCAAAGCGAGACTTAGAGTGGTATAAGTATGTTAGATGTGTTCGAATGGGGTGTCTACGACAACCGGGGACGCCCGGGATGGAGTTTGTGAAAGAGATTGGAATGTCGATACTTGGAATTCGGTGGGGATCATCCGCTTGCCGAACCCTTTGTACGGGAAGTAGAGTCGTAGGCCTTGGCAGTGTGGTTTGAAGGCTTCGGTCTGTGGGCTTGATGTCAAGCAGGTCCATCATCTTGGCGGGCAAGACATTCATTCCCGGCCTCCGTCTACCAACACGCGGGGAAGGCGACGCTCGTCCAGGTGGTGTGATGTAGAGCGGCTCATTGTGATCGCCCCAAATTTCGGAAGGTCCAAATGCGTGAAGGTGATTATGTTGCCATAGTGGATGTTCTTGATCATCCGAATGACTTCATCCGGGTTGCGTCCACGGGGACCATGGTATGGGCCGGGCTTTCCTCTAGCTTGAGCTTGTGAGGATAAGAGGAGGTGAGCGAGAGACGAGGGAAATGTTCGCTGAGTCCTGGTGAGTGAGGATCGGGTCCTCTTTCAAGGAATTTGCGTCTTCGGGCTGGCCGGATTGCAGTGCAGCTCCGTCGGCTTTTTGGTGGCCTTAGGTGGCAATGCATGGATTTGACCCGATCGGGTTAGAACGTCGACATCGGAGTTTGGTCCCTTACGAGCAGTCCGCTGAGTTGAGCCATAGTTAAAGGAGGATTCCTCGTAGCATAGGGCCATATGTCTTCCCTCAACTCATTGATTGTGGATGAATTCAGGAGCTTCGGCGGCTTGACGGTTCGTCCCGGGATACCGCTTGGATGCCTCTGCCCGGGAGGTAGCCTACGGTTGAGCCAGTGTTCGAACGTCGGTGCACAACAGCTTGGTGGTTACTGGCCCCGAACCGTGAGTTGCGACCCTCAGGGGAGGATGGAGAGTTCTTGGCTCAAGCGAACGATCTCCTTGATCTCTTCACGGTATATCGCGTTCCTTTCCTTCTTGCTTGAGCATACTCGGGGCATTAGGTTGGAGTGCAGTGATACTCATGGTTTGCTAGTTTTCCTCCGCTCACAGGCCCCGGATCAACCTTTCTTGCGGCGGAGCTGCGTCGAGTTAAGCGCTGCGTTTCTTCCCATGTGAGAATAGCCGGTGCTTCTTTGAGCTGCGTGCGGCGGCTAGGTAAACCTCCATCGGGGAGAGTTTTCTCCTTTGCTTTATCTCGGCGGCGGGTATGTCGAAGGTGAGTACACGGCTTCCCGAACATCTGCCCATGTATTTGGTTGCTGCCCAGTTGATCGTTTTGTAAATGAATGCCGTAGACTATGGAATTTCACACGAGTAGTTGCTCGAGGCAATTTCCATCCTCCTCTTATTTTTAAATAGACCTTCCTCCACGAGTTGGCCTTTCAATTTGAGTGCGGAAATGATCCGTTCCCATCCTCCCGGGACCCTTGGGAGTCCACGGTTTGTTGACTTCATGCCCGGCTTGGAAGAGAATGGTTTCATTGTCTTCGTCGTCGCTTCTCAGAGAACTTGCTTTCCCAGGGAAGGTAAGCGGCCAGGATTCTTTACGCCGTGACGTTCCATCTCCTAGGTCATCGGGACCGTTGACCACCCTTGCACAGCGAGAGGGTTGGATGAGAACGGAGCCGGTAGTCGTGAAGTTGCCATGAGCAAAACTCTTGAGGTCGAATCGGGTCCCGTAGTGGCCTCTAGCTTTAAATGCAGAAGGCACGTGACACTTTAAGGGCTTGGTCCCTGTAGGTCTTTCGAGCTTGGTCTTCGTCCCAAAGACGACTTTCTTGAGCGGCTAGTTCCATGAGGGCTTTCCTTGCGAGAGCTAAACGAGTCTCCGTAGGCGCGCATCATCGACTAGTGTCCGAACCGTGATTACATTCAAATCGCCGAATGGCGAAAACACTTGGATTACGTTGACGAAGGAAGTCGGGACCTGACATTCCATGCGGCCTTCCTTGATCTCGATTACCAAGAAGTTTGCCCATATTTGCTTGATTGACCCCACGGGATATTCTCGCAATGTTGACAGTCTCGTGATCTCGCTCGATCGCCAAGTCTATCGAGCTAGTAGTCGGCGCGGGATGTCTGAATCTGGGGCCGTGACTGGGAGCGGGAATCGAACTGGAGCATGTTGATGCTTTGAGGTGGTCATTTCCTATGTCGGAGGGCCGACTACGCCTTGCGGGGAAGACTTTCCACGTATGTTTTCGGGGTAGGCTGGAAGCGTTCCCGAGGTTGATCTCGACTCGTAGCAGGGTGAGGAGCTTGGTCTCCTTCGCCGTTGCCCTTGGCCTTGGCGGCGCTTGAGGGTATAAGCTTGACTAACGGCATGGGCCGGTTGCCACCGAAGTGCCGGTACTCGGAAGTAGTGATGAGCTCGAGCTCGCTTGGCCGGGCCTCGTTTACCATGAGCAGCGATCGTCGAGGGTGACCTTGGTATTGCAGAATCTGATGATAAGGACCAGATCCTTGGTATCATCGGGGTATCTGGAATAGATGATGTTGACGAAGTCGTCGTCAACCACTTGATCAGAGGGATTCTTCGTCGTGTCAACCAGTAACTTCCAATTATTGGATAGCTGCTTGTACTGGAAATTGAGCTTGACAATTTCCATGGTGTTGGAACCTTGGTCGTAGGTGACCTGATCGGAAGGAGTTCCGTCCTCAAAGATGAGCATGTGAATGCAGAGGTCTGCCCGCGGGTCTGCCGCGTCCTCGACTCCGGAGAGTCCTGATTCGTCGTCATCTGATCGCTCAATCCAGGTGTAGGGACGTATTGCGTCCGGTTGCGTTGCTGGAGCAGCTAGGAAAACATCATGCTCTTCGTTGGAGAAGAGGGGTACAGCGGGTCGTTCCTCGTGGAGGACATCCCATACAACTTCCATGCATTCATCACGAGAATGACGGTGCTTATTGACCTTTATCACAAAGATCTCTTCGCCTGGCGGGGCCAGAGAGTTGGTTTGGAGAATGCTGATGAATCTCCGATTGGAGACTGGGGGTTTATGTGCCCGCATCATGGCGATATTCAGCGTTTCCTTCCAATCTGCCTCCAAATGTTGGAAACGACAGTTGAACTTGATGTATCGGGCTTGTGTCCGCTGCTCGAGTACGTTTACATAGTTAGCATCTCCAGGACTACGAGGGATTCGATGAGATTTGCCCCGATAGTCCCTTGGTTGATTCGAAGGAGGTAACCCCGGTGCACGAGTGCGGACACGCTTGGCTCTTGTCTCGGCTTCGTTTCCTATGAGGAAACTATCGCCTGGATGACTTCGAGATCTCCCCTGCCGGTTAATGAACTTAACACACTCGATGGAGAGTGGAAGCTATGGCTTTCATGTGGGTGTAGCCAAGGGCATCCCAAAAGAGGCTGCCAACTCGGATGGAATGTCCATCACGTGGAATTTCTTTGGCACCATTTGGGTTTCGAACCGAGTTCCGAGTCACCGTTCCCGGGATGGGATGAGACGAGCCGTCGTAGGCCTTGATAGTCCGAGCGACGGAATCGGGTGGCTTTCATTGATACGAAGGGCTCGCATCATCTTTGAGAGGGAGAACATTAACGGCTGACCCGTTATCTACCAATACTCCGGAGAGTGATATGGTGTTGAGTTTGAGAGTGATGTACTGAGCTTCGTTGTGCCGAGGCATCTCTCGGTAGGTCTTCATCACGTAACGTGATCATCGCCATACGGCGGGAGTCGTAGATCTCGTCTCTATCCGTAGAAGGAGAGTCATCCGGCCATCCGTTTCTGTCTTCCTCTTGCGAGGTAAAGCCTTCTTTGGAACCTCGGGGAGTGTGTTGAGGCTGCCCGTGGCGGTTGCCGCCCTTGGTTAGCACATTGATCGAGTGCGAGTGCCAAGCCGACTTTGATCTTCCTTTCTGCAGGTCCGAGCTCGAAAGCTGGACAAATTGAATCTTGGCCGATCCCGCGGGGATTAGGCTTCGATCGGTAAGATTACCAAGATCCGAGGTATTCCGGTGTCCCAGTGCTGAATTCCGGTTTCAGGGACTTTTCGGCTTTCCCACCTGTTTGCTCTAAAGTTGCATGGCTGGAGGCAAGGAGGGTGGGTGGAGTACGGTACGTAGTAGTCGAACCTCTGGAAGGTTCTCCCAGTGTACCTACACCGGTGTCCCCCGGCTTCGTATCTTTCTCTCGGTTGCTATTGAGAGGATTTCTTCTTTTGTTTTCTCGGAGGATTGCTCCGGACGTTTCTCGGGACTCGTACTCCCGGGCGGGCGGAGCGATCCACAAACATCGTAGGCGATGTGGACATTAGAGGAGGATCCAGTGAAAGAGGCGGGCCGGTTGCAGTGGCACTCTTCTTGGGCACCCACTCAATGGAATTCACGTTGTTATTGTTCGGAAGGGGTTTTCGATCGTATTGGGCCACGGGCGCTCCAACTTGCCTTCTTCTATCAAGTTCTGGATTTCATATCGTAACCCCAAACAGTTATCGGTGGTATGGCCGTGATGCGATGGAAGGCGTAGTATTTGCTCTTGTCCGCATTGGCTACGGGATTCTTGGGTTTGTAATTGGCAACGGGTTTAAGGAGACCCTCCTTGATTAACCCTTCCAAAGATCTTGCTCGGTGGCATGTCCAACTTGTCGAAGTGTACGGCCGCTTACGAGTAGAATTGTTGCTTTGTGGGGACTCGGGTTTTCGTTACTTACCGTTGTCACGATGGATGTAGTTGACAGACGTATCTTTCCCTTTGCCGGGGCCGGTGCGGGATTGAATGCAAGCTGAGCGGTATATCGTATGGCGTGCGGTAGCCAACTTTTCCTTGAGATCCTTCTCGAACCGTGAGCCGGCATTGACCATGGCCCGGAGATGCAGGAAGAAATTGTGGCTGATGAGAGTTCGATGGACGGTCTTAAGCGGGACTTGAAGATCCGCATCTGTTCGTCTTTGGAGAGTGGCTCCGTGATCTCGGAGAGTTTCCGGCTCCATCTTTTGTAGAATTCCCCAACACTTTCATCCGCTTACGCTCGGTGGTGATTAAGTCCTCGCGACTTGTTTCCCACTCTAAGTTGGATCTGTGCCGTTCCGGGGAAGATGTTACTAATCTGCTCACAAAGGTGTGGCGATCCGCGAGCTTGACCCTCGAAACCATCGTAACGCCGAACTTTTGAGCGTATGCTTTGGAAGTGGTCGGCCATTTCTTTGGAGGGTTGCTCCTTTTGCTCTCATGCCGAGAACGTAGGTATCGACGTGCGTTTGAGGACATTCGGTTCCGTCGAATCGGTCCATCTCCGGCATTCGAACTTGGCGGGAGAGGCGTGACCATTCCCGGATACGTGGATTTGAGCGTTTCTGCTTTGAGCCGCTCATGGTGGCTTTTAGGTCTTTCATCCGCTCGACCATCCAGCTAAGGTTGGGTCCAGTGGTGGACTGTGAGGCTCGGCGCCGGGTGCTACCATGTGAGCGGTAGTGATTGGAGGTGGGAGGCTTGATATATGTGGATATATGGGAGCCTTTTCTGAACTGTATCAGGGTTTGTCCCCGGTATTTAGGGATTCATGTATAGGCAACGGGACGAACCCGGGAGGGTATTGAGGGATATTGGCATCTGAGATGGTCAGTGCGCTCGGGTGATATTAGTGATGGGAGTAGCACCGGTGACCAAAAATGACAGGGGTTGCCCTGAGAGGTGGCAACATGGAGCCTAGGTCAGTTTGTTTCCTTGGTTGGAAGGCATCCCGTAAGTTGGCGGGGAGGAACCTGGTTGAAGGTTTGGTGAACTGGTTTCGGGAATCGTCATCCTCGACCGGGACAAAAGTACCGTCGGACCGGGGATATTTGTTATACCACGCTCATTCGTAAGCGTACCATGAAATTCTACGATCTTCTTCGCCTCTTGTGAACCTCACAAGCCGGATGGCTTCGTCCAATGTCATATACATTACCGGTGGCGGGGTCCTTCCCCGTCACGATTTCTCAGATGAGCTAGACATGTCGAAAATTCTGGGAGGAGAACCGAGGGAACCGAAGAACTGTCCGACGCCGCCGTTACCGTGATCCCGGCAAGGCGCCGACCCGGAAATCTCGAACCACTTTACGCTCGCCGGGGAACGAAAGGAAGGGTTTAGGCTTCGGAAAAGGGATTTGGCTCAAGGTTTTCGGGCTTGTGCAATATGCGATTACCGATTAATGTTTACTTAAAGCGCGTTTTCTCGTAGTCCTAATCGGTTGGAAAAGTGCGAGTCTTCTTTTCGCAACTAATCCTAGAGCTCTAATCGCTGGATCTCGTCACTACGCTTATAAGCCCCTCGTTTCCATTGTAGATCATCTTTCTCGGGACGGACTATCCCGAGCGAGGTCGATAAGGCAAGCGAGTTCCACCGACAAAGGAAAAAGTGAACTTAAGGTTAGGTGATCACGCAAACTTTCAACGTGTGTGACGTACGGGCCACGATCGAAGTCAACGTCCTTATGTTAAGGCGGGGATCGTGCCAAAATTTGGGCATGACCTCTCGACTCGCTTGTGCGAGAGACCTTAGCTTTTAGCGTTGGCCAAGTTGTGGGCGGCACGATACATACGGCGAGGTTTGGTGACACCGTGTCACATTGAACCTTCGGGTATATTTTTCGGCAGAGCTCATGCGCCAAAGTCAAGGCTGAAAAGCTCAAGACTTCGGGTCGGGAACGACCTTTGGTCTCGAACTCTCGAGCTTGACTCGGAGCGGGGCCCGGCGTAAAAAACATACACTAGGCTTTATGACACGAGCTAAGCCAAAAACCAACCGGGGTCTTGGACAAAGTGTGACACAAAGAGTGCATGGCTTACACGGGCTAGGATGGGATGTTTGGGACGACCCCGTGCGCCCCCAAGGTGTCAGCGGACCAATCGGAGTGCAACCGATAAGGCCATCCCGGGTTAGGGGTTGTAGTGTGCGGTGTACCGAGGCGGCAAGTGCACGTGAAGTGCGGTGTTCCGAGGCGGCAAGTGCGCGTAGTGTGCGGTCACTAAAATTCTTTTCCGAGTAAAACAGAGATGTTTTTTTTCAGAATGTGTCTTAAAGAATTTATGATGCACAGTTCAAAAGACAGCATGAAAATCAAACATGAATGGGGATGCACAAACATGGTATGATTTTGAAAAGTTGTCAATGTAATGCCTTTGAAACAAAAACCGTTCGAGGTTTAAAGGAACTCACACACACGAAAACGAGGAAGGGTAAACGAAAGTTTGACCCACGGAAGGCTTTTTAGAAAACAACGGTAGTTTTGAAAAAAGTATCCTTGTCCCCAGCGGAGTCGCCAACTGAAATTACCCGGGATTTCGCGCGGGGGCGCGAAACGCGGTTGTCTTTCGCGGGGGGTTGGTGTCTGAGACCTCGCTTCATGGGAAGGAAAAAATGAGGAGTCGCCACGCGGTTTTTGTATTTTGAGCCCAAACGTTGAGAAACGGCTTATTGAAAATGGTGTCGTTTTTATTGGTAGCAAAAACTTAGGAAAAGGCTTTGAAAAGGGGGATCATTTTTATTGACAGCAAAAATGAGTAAAAGCTTTAGTACCGTAGATTGTTAGGTTCGGAGGTCAAGTTACGTTTTGGGTAGAGTATTACGAGATCGCCCGAAACGCCTCGCATGACGAGTCTTTCTACCTTTCTCGAAATCGTGTGTGTGTGTGTGTGTGTCTTTTGAAATGGGGGCTTGAATGACAAGCTTAATCTTGGTTTGAATGTCAAACGTTGATTAGGTGACTTTGTTTGAAAGAACGAGCGTTTGAATGACAAACGTCGATTTTGAGTTTGAAATGAGCGTTTGCGTGGCAAACGTCGACTTTGAGTTTGAAATGAGCGTTTGCGTGGCAAACGTCGACTTTGAGTTTGAAATGAGCGTTTGCGTGGCAAACGTCGACTTTGAGTTTGAAAAGGAGTTCGAAGGTCGAACTCCGATTTTTTGAACCGGGAATGTCATTGTTAACGATTTTTACGGGAAAAAACGTATTAAATGATTTTAAGTGTCAAATGGCGGCTTTTAGTTTGAAGATGAGAGTTTGGAGGCCAAACGTCATGTCGCGCGTTTTGAAAGAGAGTTCGACGGACGAACTCCGGTTTTGAACCGGGCATTACATTGTTAACGATTTTTACGGGAAAAATGCGTATTAAATGATATGCGATCAACGAATCGGGTTGCGACTCGAACTTTGAAAAGTAAATACTATCACGATCCAAACGGGTCGGACTTGTAAATGACAGTATTTAAAGCAGTGTCAACGAAATCAAACGATCCGGATTCGTAAATGACGATCAACGAGGCCAATCGGCTCGGATTTGTAAATGACGATCAACGAGGCCAAACGGCTCGGATTTGTAAATAACAGATATTAAATGACGATCAACGGATCGATCGATCCGGAATTGGTAAATGACAATAAAAGTAAACGGAACGGGATCGGAACGCCGTTTTAACCCGTGATTACTTCTCTTACGGAAAGAGAAGAGGATCGAGGGGCTAAAACGTATCGGACCCCGTTAGACGGAGGCGTCTACATTTCGATAACGACGTTCGAAACGGTTGTAGCGACTGGCGCGTAAACCGAGACGGAACGAGAGATTTAGAGAGAGGGAGTTATACCTATGGCTAGGGTCGACTCCTTTGGCTCGGGAGGTGTGTACGGGACACGGAAAGTGATTCGAAAGGTTGTTTTGAAGTAGTAAGGTGCATATTTGATCGAAATACGAAGGTTTCACGCTAATCGAGACGGAACGGAAGCTCGGAAGGGGTGAAAACCAGTTTGGGCCGAGAGGGTGGTGATTTTTTTGGGTAAAAAAGTCTCTCTTTTGGCTTTGACAGCCATTTCTATTTATAGGTGAAAAATGCAGTAGGAGTCCGGACGGACTTTGCCTGAATCCAGGGGGTTTTGTGGTATTTTGAGAATTTGAAGGACTTGCTGGCAATTTCAGAAAATGTGCACAGGAGTCCTGGGACTTGGCTTGCAAATCAGGGGTATTTTGGTATTTTGGCCTTGATTTGTGATTGAAGGGTGACTAGAGGGAGGTGGCATGGCTGCCACGTGCCCTCTGAGTCACCAGCCTTATGGGAATTCGTTCCCCGGTCCCTGTTTTGTCCGTTTTTTTAAAATAACAGTCCGAAAAATGTCCGAAACGCCTCCGGAAAGTGCCGGAAAATGCATTTTTCAGGGAAAGCCATACTTTTACGTGAGATGACACGTGTTAAGTACGGTTCGACGTCGGGATGCACGGGGCAGTCCCGGGACGTCTCGTTGGCACAGCAACGGGGAGTTTAACGAGTTCCGGTTAACCTGGAGCGGGCCAGTTAACGGATTTCGGTTAACTTTCTGACGGATTTGGACGATCCGGATTTGGGTACTTACAGTTACGGTCAACGTTATACAACTCGTATATCTCCTCCTCCCAGTCAATGGTAGCCACTTCCTTGGCTTTCTTCTTGCGGCCACGGCCAGGATTCACCTCAACAGCTGGCCTCTTGCCATTATTCCGGGCAGGGGCCACAACTATCTCCTCCTCGGAGTCAGAATCCTCAAAGGCATCAAGAATTTCCATGGTCTCAGCAGCCTTCCTTGAGGTCCCCGCAGCCCTCCTATCCTCCTCCTCGCGGTCATCCTCCTCGGTCTCCGAGCTCGTCGAGCCAAAGAGACCGGTGGCATCACCGCGGGCAGAGGTCACTTCAGTTCCATCCTCCCCGCCTCCGGTCACCTCAAAGTTCAGAGGCTCCAGTTCCTCACTGCTACTCAACTCAATTGGATTCGCACTAGGGGCCGCGGGCACATTGGGAAAAATTGTCCTCAAGGGGAGAACATCCAAGGCATCGGACAGATCCTCGGAGTCCTGTGCCCGCGTCTCATTAACCTGATCGGGGTCCATCAGTTTACACTTTTCCCAGTCAGTTATCTCGTCGGGAACACGAATTGCTCTCCTCACAAGTTCAACGGCGTTCAAGGCCGATTCCTTCTCGCGGGGAAACCTGCACAAAACCCCCATCACAAAATTTCTTAACCTACTAGTATCCCCCAACACCAGTACATCACAGTTAAATACATATTTCCTCTTGGCCTCCCACAACCGGAGTGGGACGAACGGCCCCCATTGGGATTTATCACAAAAATACATAAAGCTAGACAGGGACAGCCTTAGCCACCCCAATCCTACCTTCCTCAAAATACCCTCCGTCCGTTTACAAACGGCGAAGGTATCTGGAGTGCTACCATCTCCTAACTCTAAGGGACGGCGGGGTCCAAATTCGCGAGTAGTCATGATTCAAAACCCAGAAAAAGAAAATAGAAAGAGATGAAGAAGAAACACCCCAAATTACTTACGACAGAAAAACTTGAGGGATAGATTCGAAACAAGAAGACGCAAACTCAAAAATCGCAGCAAATTCTCTCTCTAAAGCTCTTTGAAGGTTTGAAGACGGTAAAAAGGGTTTGAGGTTTAAGGGTTTGGTATTTATAAGGCCTACATATACGGGTTAACCCGTTTAACCCGTATTAATTAGCCCACAAACCGCTCCTCGAACCACGAACCGTCTTCAAACGTTTGAAAATTCAAAAAATTCCCCATTTTACATTTATGGTACCCCTTGGATGACTGACATGTGTATCTCGTGCCTGACACGCGCTGTCTTTTCATATACCAAGGGACCCACTTGCAAATCGGGAGGCAGAGCATGCAAGGGGCCACGTGTCTCCCATCCGTGCTTCCCGAACGTGCCTATAAGCCCATGAGGCAGAGCAACAACCAACAAAAAACGCCAACACTGGTGCTCGCCAAAGCAGCGGTCTGATCCAACCGAGCTTCTAGTAGCTCCTCGCTCAGACCATAAATAATCACACTTAGAGCTAGGGGCCATTGATGTGCCCGTACCTGTTGGACCGGGCCCACGCTCGGTCTGATCTAAGGAACCGGTGACGTGGCATTTCCTAGACCGCTGGGGTAAAGACCGCGGACATATAGGCCCTTGAGGTCAAAATCGCGTTCCTCCCCGCATCATCCATCTCAAAGACCGGAGGGATCCTGACCGTTGGATTGGTGCCCGCAGGAGGTATGACCGCTCCATCCGTGCCCGCGTCAAATGCCTTTGACCGCGCCCAAGATGTTGACCGCGGGCTCATACCTGACTCACGGTTATCTCACCAGACTCCCGATTATTGTCAAGCCTTACTGAGCAAGTTAGCTTACTGGCTCTGACATGCAAGTTGCCGGCTCCCCCATCACGCATTTAATGCGGCTCAGACAGGCGCCTACTATTTCATTTAATGCGCCAAGCCATATACACGGCTCATGTCCCTTTCAGCCATGTCCCCTTGACAGTCGATGTTCCCTCCCTGACAGGGCCAATTAGCTGCGGACACGTGGAGGCGGTCAAATACCAAAGTGCCCTCTAGGGCTGATCTCATTGCTTACATCAACAAGCACCTCTCCATTGCCTATAAATAGAAGACCTTTGTCCCCTTGGGCAAGGTAAGTTCCAAAGAGATTGAGTAAGCCATATTACTCTAAACCCTAAACACATACACACACTCCAAGACATTCAAACGTCTTATATCTCAGTATTCTTACTCTCACACCCGAGGGCCTGAGTTGGAGTAACATCCAACTTTGACCTTAACGGTGCTTGTTTGTGTTGTGATCTAGGTACATCAAACCACCAAATATATCAAGCCAGATATCCTTTAACCGCTTCTGATCCTGAAAAGCTTAACGTCATCAGAAAATAATTTACTCGAAAATATTAATTTATCCGCATCTTTGATCTATATGAGGACTAATCACCGTGTTGAAACAACATGTCGGCTGCAAGCCTGCAACTGTGTAACGGTGCTCAGTCCTCATAGAGATCAGACATGTGGCTTGAGTTGCAATGTTTTTTTTTTTTTTTTTTCAAATAGCGGAGATATGTGTTGAAGGGAGACTAAGAGTAATTATTTATTGTAATACCACTGCCAGTGCATAAAGGGTTTGTCAAAACCAGTCTCCAGTTTCAGTTTGCCATGGGAAATGGGGACTGGTTTTTGACATATACTCCCTCCGTCCCGCTGATAACTTTACTTTTTGTCATTTTGAGCATCCCATTGAAAGCTTCACCTTTCCTTTTTTGACAAAGGAATCTTTACTATTTCCTCCACTCATTCTCTCTCCTACATTATTTTAATACCCACAACACCATTATAATTTACTATTCCCTCCACTCATTCTCTCTCCTATTTTCAAATTACACTCACAACATTTTTTCTTCTCACCCACTTTCTTAATTTGCGTGCCAAAGCCAAAAGGGTGAAGTAATCAGCGGGACGGAGAGAGTATTTCCCTTCCTCTAATTAAACAAATAAAATAAGAATAACAAAAGTATCTGGCTCCTTTTTCGTAATATTAAAATAGAAAAGTGTAAAGAATATCTACTTTTCCCTCTTGTATTTGAAATATATTGTTATTCATATATATTAAAAAACTATATTATTCTCCTTGTATAGTTAGATTTCACAATCTTTTTATAGTTAGATTCATCCATTGTAATTATATATATTGATCAATTGTGAATAAACAAGCTAAGGCTTTTGAATTATTACATGGTATCAAAGCAATAAGATTCAAAACCCAAAATCCTAAAACCCTACCCCAATTTTCTGCAGCCCCCCACCCTTGCAATGGCCGGAGCTTCCTCCATCATTCCAAACGCTGTCCAACCCGATCAATCCCTCTTATTGGTCAACCAGTGCATAAAGGGTTTTGTCAAAACCAGCCTCCAGTTTCGGTTTGCCATGGGAAATGGGGACTGGTTTTTGACATATACTACCTCCGTCCCAATCTAAATGTTCAAAAATGGGTTCGGCACGAAAATTAAGAAAAATGAGGTAGGAAAGAGAAAAAGTGAGGTAGGAAAGAGAAAAAGTTTAAATGTTGTGAGTATGAAAAATTATTAGGAGAGAGAATGAGTGGGAGGAATAGTTAGGAGAGAGAATGTTGTGAGTGTAAAAGTAAAGTATGAGAGAGAATGAGTGGGTTGAATAGTGAAAAAAACTTTCCTTTTTTGAAAATGGGACATTTTCAATGGAACGCCCAAAAAGAAAAGTTTGGACATTTAGATTGGGACGGAGGGAGTATTTCCCTTCCTCTATTTAAACAAATAAAATAAGAATAACAAAAGTATCTGGCTCCTTTTTCGTAATATTAAAACAGAAAAGTGTAAAGAATATTCACAAAAAGTTAAGAGCTAGGCAAGTGGGGTTGGTTGGAAAACAGATAGGAGTCCTAGTCCTAGTCCTAGTCCTGCTTTTGAATTGGTTTGCTCACTACTGTACTGGCTCAAATTTACAATACCATTTACGGGTTTTCTATGTACTATTATTTTAATCTTCGGATTTCTAACTTTAATCCTCCCACTGTCGAAGTATCAATTTTTATTTTTATTTTTATTATTTTATCTCAATGAATGTTATATTTCAGGAATATTACCAAATTCTCCGTTACCATATAACAAGTTCTATTATCCCAAAATATGCAATGAGATCATTAAGAATTTTTACGTACTTGTATTACTAAAAATGTTTAAATTTACTATTATTGCAATTATTTTTCTAAATAAAATTTGAATATTTATTTAGTGTTTTACCTACAAACATTAATTAATTAAGAGCACAAACATTTATAGTATAAATGGTAACAAGGGTGAACAGTACAATGAATAGTTTCAAATGAATTTTTTTCCATTTTGTCCTCATTAAGTTGTCCCTTTCTCATTTTGCCCTTTAAAATTTTATTTTTTTTAAATTTAAAAAAAAACAAAAAAAAAATACTTTTCCTCGAACACGGGTTTTTACTAGTAACTCTATATGTACGGACAAATCATTTACTACTTCCTGCCTATAAAATGATTTCAATTTCTCATAAAAATTGGATTGTTGCTCCAGGGTGGGCTCATTCACCCCTAAATATTGTGAGTTGATTTTTATTTTTATAATATGTGTTTATACTTAGCGTAGAAGAATACATAAATTAAATTTGAACTACTGTTACAGGGATTTGGAATTATTATATCAACATACTAGTGGGTAGCCCGTGCTCCGCACGGGAAATTTATTTGCCATTTTTTTTGTATTTTGGTTATAATTTTATGTTTTTATTTGATAAAGTAGCATATCATTTTTTGGGTGATTTAAATCTATTTTATATCAATCAAAATATTTACATTTATAAATTTACGAGAATTTTTTTATTATAACTTTTGTTGTATATAATTTTTACTTATTATGACAATTGAAATTTGAATAATAACAATGAATTATTGTTGTTGTTGTTAGTTAACTTCTAATTTTATAGATGATTGAATTAATAATATTAGATATTTTTGATATTAATGATTTTATACTACATACATACACATATTATGATTAGTAAATATAAATAGTGGAAACCATTATTTACATTTAATGTATTAGTAGAATAATATTTTTATTATGTTTTAAAAAATATTTTTTCTTGTTATGGTTAACTAATATAGTAATCATCATCTTAAACAGAAAGTTATATGAGAATATTAATCTAATATAGTAAGTTTAACATCTAATATTTATCAAACTAGTGAGTAATCCGTCGAAATTTGACGGGCATATTGAGGTTAATTATTTAAGTCACTTTTCTTTGGCCTTATTTATCAAAATTCAATCAAATAAATAAATAAATAATACTCCCTCCGTTCCGGCCGAAGTGTCCCAACTTTCTATTTTGGGCGTCCCATTTAAAATGTCTCTTACCCAAAAAAGGAAAGTTTTTTCACTATTTCACCACTCATTCTCTCTCCTACTTTACTTTTACACTCACAACATTCTCTCTCCTAACTATTCCTCCCCCTCATTCTCTCTCCTATTTCATTTTTCATACTCACAACATTTAAACTTTTCTCTTTCTTACATCACTTTTCTTAATTCTCATGCAATTGTCCTTTTCGAACACTTCGACCGGGACGGAGGGAGTATGCAATATTTATATTGAATTAAAAATGTATACTTGATTTACATAATTTCAATAAATTCCTAGTGGATTAATTATCCTACTTATAACCTCTTTCTTTTAATTAGGTACTAGTGCATCACCCGTGCGATGCACGGCAAGATATAAAATTTTCAATTTACAAAAAGTAAAAAATGATAATTAAATACAAAAAGAACATGACAAATTAATAAGCTTCATATACATTTGTAAACAAAACATACAAAATTTAATAATATTGATCTTCATTAAGACAACACATACAACTACACATTCACATACTCCCTCCGTCCCACCAAGAGTGTCACCCTTTTAGGGGTGGCACGCAAATTAAGGAAAAAAAGGGGAAGAAAAAAAGTTGTGAGTGTAATTTGAAAATAGGAGAGAGAATTAGTGGAGGAAATAGTAAATTTAAAAAGTGTTGTGAGTGTATAAAAGAGAGAATTAGTGGAGGGAATAGTGGATGAGATAATAGAATATTAATAAAATATTTCCTTTTTAGGAAATGTGACACTTTAAACGGGACGCCTTTTTGGGTAAAAAATGACACTTGAAGTGGGACGGAGGGAGTATATATTAAGAAAGCAATTATTAGTAAGTAGGGATAAGAGATATATATTACACATTTTAGAAAACCTCCATAAACACAACATTCATAGTATATTTGTCTGATGAACTATATTCTGCAGAATTGAATTTTCAAATATGAAGAGCAACAGGATAGGTGCATCTAGAGAAATCGACATAAAGTTGACCACGACCGAAAACATGTTTTTTTTAAATAATTTCAATTGTATATAGAGATTGCTCATGATTGTTGTTTATAGACATGACATAAGAATCAATCAAAGAAAATTGACGACGTTCAAACATATTCGAGGATTAAGTTCTTCCCACCAATAAATGAATGAGCTCCAATAAATAAGCTTGATAAAGATCGTCATTGACTCTTGTTAAGTCATATTTATTATTGAGACATACTACTCCATCCCAATTATTTTCTTCCCTTATTGCTATGTTCACTACTCTGCATATTCCATCAATAATATTAGATTGTTATATTAGTTTTAAATTTTCATGCTTTATGTTGAATAAATTTCTTTGTCTCATTGAAAACTATATTATTATTCAAAAATCGTCCCATTTAAAACTACACACAGCTATTAGAATGACTTTCTAAACATTCATTTTCATTGAAGGTTAGCCTCCACTTCTAGGCAATTCAGCCAGAAGAAGCGACATGTAAATTTATCAGTTGGGAGCCAAAACCGTTTATTGCATTCAAGATTCTTTAAACAATGAAGCAATTGTCAAAAGGAAAAAAAACACCACTAAGTAACCAGTAAATTAAGTTTATTAGAGAAGAGAAAAGTTAATTTTGTTAGTTGTGTTAATGACCATTTTCAAGTTGTCAATAATATAATCTCAAAAAAATATGGTCAAATTTTATTGAAATATTTATTTGACAAAAATGTCAAAATTTTATTGATTTTTTTTTAGTGATAAAACTTGTTTATTTTTTTTTATTTAGAAAAACAGAAGATTTTGTTTATGACCTTTAAATGTTGTCAACTTTTCATATCATGGACATTGTATACTCCTTTTTTGTATTTCCAAAAACTAAAAAAAAAAAAAAACCCATATTTATTATTTTACTCATACATTATTATTTATTTGTTCTTCATAAAGTACAATTAAAATAAAATTTTCATTAAATTGTCTATTTTAAGCTTGTTTTGAATAGTGATATCAAAATCACAAAGTAAGGAAAGATTTCATACTCATCTATGTTAAACTTTGTAACCATTTCGTTCTCGCTATATATTTTATATAAAGTTGGCAATGTTTTTAGTTATGTATTACTCACTTAGCGTGAAGATAGTAAATTTCCCTTCGCGTAAAAAGATATCATTTGTGGTTATTAATTTGTGCATAACTCCTTCCTATATAATATGTACCCATTTATTGCTATCATTAGTATTAGATTACTGACACATGTCATGTTCTACGAAATGTGTTGTAGTATCAAGTAATACATGACTATTATTTCTGGCCCATACCAAAGTAATCTCTATTTGATTTGTTTTAGCTCGCTAAATTAGTGTCTCAATCTATAAAGAATAACACAAGTTGATTCGTTTCGTACTACTTCAAACTTTTTAAATACCTATTCAGAATATCTAATCCTGTTATCATTTGGGAAAAAAAATTATTGCACATTGAACTTAATATTTACCTTTATATGTTAATTTCATATGGGGTATTTTCACTCTTGTGATCTCCCGGGGGATATCATTCAATCCTCGAGATTTGATGATTCTGGTTATTATGTGGTTCGACTGTGATACGGGAATGATTTCTTGGATTTTGATGGTTTTTATGGCTTTTTTGGCTTCAGTGCATGGCCACACTTTGTTTCTAGCACGCCCATGCAAGGTCTGACATGGCCATGCTGATATTGGGAAATGGCCGTGCAAAGCGTTATTTTTCATCTTGAAGTTTTTTGTCATAGGGGAGCGTCCGCTCCATTTGGGGGGTAGCGACCGCTCCCATTTTCTGGAATCCGGCTAGTGTTACTGGAAATTTAAGGAGCGTCCGCTCCCTTGGCTTTGAAGCGTCATCTCCCATGGCGGTTTGGATGTACGGATTGGGTTGAGTCGAGGCGGTTTGGGTTGTGCGGTTTTGCTTCATGTGCGGTTTGGGCACAATGCGGTTTGGCTTAGGCGGTTTGGATCAGGCGGTTTGGCACGGATGCGATTTTTGGTTCGAGTTTTCTCAAGAGGTTTGGCTCAGGCGGTTTGTCAAATGAGGTTTCTTTGGTGCGGTTTGGATCAGGCGGTTTGGAACGAATGCGGTTTGGGGTGCGGTTTTGCTAAGGCGGTTTTGATCCGAGGTATGAGACAATTGAGGTTTGTGTCAAGTTAGGTTCGGTTTTGATGCGATTTTGTATCCCTTATATGCCACTTTAAATGAAATCATACCCCTCCTTAATAATCTGACTAACCAAGAAACCATAAACAACTTGATTATGGAAAAAGAAAGAAAGAAAGGGTAAAAATAGCTTAGTTTACAAAAAAAAAAAAAAAAAAAAAAAAAAAAAAAAAGAAAGAAAGGAATAAAACATCATTAAAAAAAAAGGGAATCCATAAAAGAAAACTGGAAAAGCTTAAGAATTTTTACATTTATACATTACAGTACTCCATACTGATTTTTTTTTCATAAAATTTATTATACTTAGATTTATCTATTTATATATACAAAATGGTGTTTTATTTTGAGAAATTATATAAAGAATGCTAAAAGTTAGGATAAAATTACATACTATTTTTTAATATAAATACATTGTTAAACTTTTGAACAAAACATTATACAGTTTTAATCATGGCATCCCAATTGTTTGCAAATACAATTTTCCATAATGAATCACAATTCATATTAATTAATTTGATTAGTTTTATTATGGAACAACATTTGTTCACTTCTCTCAATATTTGCATAATGATACACAATCCATAAACTATATTCATAAAAATATTATCTCCTAACATTTCATTTTTTTTGGGTAATTAGAAGAAAGAATTTTGATTTCAACTAAAAATATATTTTTGTCAAGTTTATAAAAAGTAAATATTATTTCGAATAAGAACTTGCCTTTTATTCCTAAAAACGTTACATCTCATCCTAATAAGCCATATCTTTATCCTGACTTATTATGTCGAAAATCCAAAACACATAAAATAATAATAAATCAATCAATTTAAATATTTTATTTCCTGAATTACAAAAAATATACCGCACATTTTTCCCCAACTTGAAGTTGTCAAAGTTTTCGGGAGCAGAAAATAGAAATTCTTAAGCTAGTTGATTTCCTGAAGGGTGCCGATTCACTTTCAAAGATAAAAGTACCCACCCCACCCCCACCTATCCCACCTAAAAATCCGTCAATCTCTCCCCCAAATTATGGGGCATCTCTTCAATCTTCGTCTTTTATTTTAAATAATATATCAATAATATTAGGTAATGTTTAAATCACCAACTTTGTTATTTGATTGGCAAGTAATAAAAATAAAAATAAAAAAATAGGGAAAATTTTGTGGATGCAAAAATGAATAAATGAAATATTGAATTCCCAAACATCAATTTCTCTCTCTAGCCTAATTTATCTCTGCCATGACCAAGAAAAATACCATTTCTCTACCTCTCTCTCATTTCTTCTAACTCAATTTCTCTACAGCTTCAAATATCTTCATTTCACCCAACACTTTCATGCATCTTCTTCTCTGGTACTTCCACCACCGTGAATCAGAGGGACCTATCGAAAATTTATAAAAATAAAGGTACAAAAGGGAATTTAAAAAATTAAACATATTAGCATGTTCTTATTTGCAAACCCACCAAATCATCAACTATAAATATTTTTCAAATCAACAACCTAAATTACCAGTCAACCTACACAAAATTCGCTCAAATTCATATCTTACAAAAAGTTTCTTCCCACAACCAACCCACTCGAAATTCGCCAAAATTATTCCTTCTTCATAAATGTCTCTTCAATTTTTTTACCTACCTTATCTCCTGTTTCATCGTCAACGAAGGTTCGGACCTTGTTGCTATCATCCGCCTCAACTAATTTGTCAACGATCACACTTACATCTACAACCCATCTCCCTCACCACTTCCGACATAAAATCTTCATCCTCCTCCCTTCGTATTGCCGCCATCGAACCATTCATCCTCTCTTGGTTCAAAAAACATTTAAAATAGTTTACCCATCACCCAAAAACATCAAAACTGAAGAATTAAAAAGTAAAAGAAAGACTCTTATCTCTGGAATAAAACAGGTAAGTCCGCCATGGCTGCAACTTCAGGTTGCATGCAGAGAGTCTCTCATGCCTTCCTGGTTGACCCGATTAGATACTGTTCTAGATACAAAACTCAGATTTCGCAGAGTTTGAAATCTCCACAATTAGCAGCGAGAGATCCGGCAACAGCGCTTCGTAAGGGCCGTATCGGCCATTGAAGGCAGCTTTCATCATCTTTGTAGAAAGGAATTGAGGTGATTTGGTGCAGAAAACAAATCAGGAGAGGGTTCGTCCGTGTGTGTGTGTGTGTATGTGATGCAGTGTGTGAAGTGAAGAGAGAGAGTTAAGAATCAGGTAGGCCTAGGAGGAGCTAGAGACTTTTTAAACAAAAAAACGTATTGCATTTGCGGGTGAAACTAACAAATTTTCATTCAAAATTTAAACAAAAAGTGGAACAGATTTTTATGTCTTAAAAGTATCAATAACAGTACATGTGTGGTGGAAAACAGAAAAGACAACCAGCAAGTAACATGGTGTTTTTTTTTCTATTACCTGAATTTACTTTAATGACCTTGAGAAGTTTCCATTTCTAGA
>JAFEMH010007625.1:42500-81847 GCA_022495995.1 Adenophora triphylla var. japonica
AATTCGAGATTTTTTTAATTTTTTTTTTAATTCACACTTAATTAATTTTTTCGAAGCAATTAAATAAATACGAGAATATTTTAATTTTAATAAAAATAAGAAAAGTTACAATAAACTTAGCTCGTTCCACAAACGATGAAAAAAAAGCATACGATACATAGACTCGACTCACGGTACAATAAAATTTAAAAATCACTGATTTACGAACTTTGCCCATATGTGTTTGACTAGATCGTTCTGCAGTTGTTTATGAGCCCTTTGATCACGCAAATTCGATCTAGTACGTACATGATTTTCAAACGCTGATAATACCTCAGTTGAGAATGGTTGTTGTGTACTAGACCCACTTGCCTCGGACTGATCCTGAAAGTTAAGCCAACTTTGAGAATACGTATCACGCTCATCCTCAACTTTCATATTATGTAATATAATACATGCTCTCATGATCATAGCCAAGTCCTTTATCTGCCACATTCAAGCTGGATCTCGAATGATTTTAAATCGAGCTTGGAGCACTCCAAATGCCCGTTCTATATCCTTCCGATATGCCTCCTGGTATTTTGCAAATAACTTTTCTTCTTCACTTTGAGGAAGTTTAACGGATTTGACGAAGGTCGGATAAGAGGGGTAGATACCGTCAGCAAGATAATATGTCATATTATACTGACGTTCATTCACAAAGAAATTGACTCGTGGAGTATTTCCTGCTTCAAGATCATCGAAAACTGGCGATCGGTCCAGAACATTTATATCGTTTAATGTTCCCGGACATCCAATAAAGGCATGCCAGATCCATAAATCATGACTTGCAACGGCTTCAAGAATAATCGTAGTGGTTCCCTTATCACCTCTAGTAAATTGACCTTCCCAACCAGTAGGACAATTTTTCCACTCCCAGTGCATGCAATCAATACTCCCGATCATCCCTGGGAACCCCCGCTTATCACTGACCTCAAGTATTCTTTGCAAGTCAGCTTCGTTTGGGGCTCTCAAGTACTCTTGCTCGTACAATTGAATGACCCCCTTGCAGAATCTCCGTAATGCCTCAAACGCTGTAGTTTTCCCTATTTTAATGTATTCATCAATAGAATCAATGACATACCATATGCTAACAATGCATGGTTGCGGTACATTTTGCTAATGGAGATAGGCCTTCTCTGTCGGAACAATCGGATCGTTGTGTGAAGTACTTGTCATGGCTTGAAAGATCCTCGACGATGCGGAGGAATACATGTTTCTGCATCCTATATCGACGTCGAAAATAATCTTTATACAGAGAATTTTTGGAAAAGTAGTCATCAATCAGGCTCTTATTGTGCAAAGCGTGATCTCTTTTCAAATTTTTTCGAGTTTTTTTCGGAGTTTTATCATCAAAAAACTCGTTCATGATAAAACTCTCCTCAATTTCAAGTTGCCTTTTGTAGGCTTCGACATCAAAAGGAAGAAATCCAGATGGATCCATTGATATAGAAGGAAGGAAAGGAGAGAGTGTTTGATGTAGGAAGAAGGAAAGAAGAATGTGTTTGGTGTAGGAAGAATGAAAGAAGAGAGTGCTATTTATTAGAAAATGAGTGGTTGAGGTTGACGAATTTGAAGCGTCTATTGAATTGAGTTAGTTAAAATGAGTGGTCGTGGTTGACGGATTTAAAGCTTCAATTCAATAGAGTTAGTTAAAATGAGTAGTTGAGGTTGACGGATTTGAAGCTTCAATTCAATAGAATTACATAGATTTAATTAAAAAGGTACCAGTACATAAAGAGAATCTTGAAAGTAGTACATCGCGCGTAAAATTGACATAAAGCAATCTACACACATTAATTGCCATAAAGCTACAATACACACATTAATTGCCAAACAAAGACTTGACCAACATTTCGAAAAGTTATTGTTGATGATGATCGCGAGACTCCATTTGACTCAACTGCATCCACATTTTCCTATTTTTAGCCCGAGTCTTTTCCATGGCAATATTGTTTGCCTTCTCTTGTTTTGAGACTAAGTCATCCATTCGTTCCAATTCTTTCTCTTTGAATTGTTTGAATTCTGACCACTTTTGTTTCTTTACCGGTGACAATACCACTTTTTTCTTCCCCGCCTTTTTTTTAGCTGCCTCCCTTCCCATAGGACGAGGAATGGATCCAATCGAGCTTGAATCACCTCCATCACCTTCTCGTGCTCTTTTAGATCCACTGCTATCTGATCCAGTATTTCCTCCAACCTGACTTGCGTAGCGTGGTTGGTCTCGGGTAGCTATCCACTCTTCCATCAAATTAAAAGTGCTATTGTTAGCAGTTTTATATAATTCGTGAGCTTTTATCAAAACATCATTCTCCGACCACCCGCTTTGTTGCATACGCTTTGCGTTATCGTATGCACCTACCCATTTGCCCAATTTGGCGTTTATATAATTGAAACGATTTTTGCATGAAACTACGTCACGGGGAGGGTCAAATTCACAATGTCCGTTACAATAATCAGCAATCTTACCCCAAAATGCTTCACTCTTCTGATTTTTTCCGACAACACTGTCGGTTCCAAACTTAATCCACCCACTGAGTAGCACTATATTGTCCTTCGTGCTCCATTTGACAATTTTTCTCCGACTAGTGGTTGAACCTCCTGCATCTGGAGTTGGAGTAGCTTCATCAGCACCGCTATTGCTACCCATAACCATTTGTGTTGAATATTCGGGATATTCAGATTCTTGAGGGGGTAGTGGTGGTTGTGGAGGTCGTAGAAATTGCATACCGTAATATGGATTCCAGGTGGGTACAGCTGAAGGCATGACATTTGATGGATAATAAAATTGATTTGGGGATTGAAAATCATTAGGATTGGAGTAATTTGGTGGAAAATTACTTGACTTCTGAGTGTTGAAATAAGAATTATTGGGATTATTGGGATCCATTTAACTAAAAAGATGATGAATGTTTTAGAAAATAAGATGGGTAATTAGAATTTTGTTGAGAGAAAAGAGAGGTTTTTTTTTTTGGTGTACAAAATATATGAAAATTATGTCATTTTATAGAGAAAAAAGTTTCCAGAATTTTGGTAAAAAAAAAATAAATTATGTCAATTAATTGAGCTCAAAAAACGGGGTAGAAAGATAAAATCAAAAATCTCCAGCAACCAATCACAGCTCGACACTTGGCATTATCCAAAAAAAAAAAAAGCAATGACGCGCCTTGAAGAGGCGTGAACGCCATGCACCAAATGCGGTCGTATCAGGCACTGACGCGTGGCCAAGGCGAGACCCTCCTCCTTCTCCTCAATCGGGTTGAACATTTTCATCCCACACCCCTCAACTACCCCCATTCAACTCCCCTATTAAACCAACTCAACTAACTAACTCCCTCTCAACTACCCTCTCAACTCCCCTATTGTTCATGGCCTAAGTAATCATTATAAGAATGTTAATAAATAAAAAATTGATATTTATTTTGGGACGTGGGATGATGTGAGTATTAAAGATTTATCATATATTTTCATATAATATTTACTCTTTCTATTTGAATATTAATTAGTTTAGTTTTTACCTTACTATCATAATTCATTTTAAGATGAAAGTACTACTTTCCTTCGTCTCAAAATTCAATTTCGTTCCATGAATATTCAACCGCGTTCCTTCTGACAAATAACAAAATCGAACATATATTTTGAGGCATAAAAGTGTAATTACAAATAAAATGTCATGTAATTGAGACATAAACTGTTTTAGCTTTACTATTTCAAGGATATTAAAGTATTTTCACTAAAAATGCAATTGCTTACAGTTAAATACTATGATCAGTTTGACAAAAAATAAAAAAAAACATTATGTAAAAAAAACTACTCTCCCTTAAAAACTCGAAGCGGACATAAAGGCTCGTGTAGCAATTCCTTACAGTTAAATACTATGATTAGTTCGACAAAGTTAATTGAAGGTAAAGTTTAAAAATTTATTTGGGGATAAAACATAACATTCAATTTGGACGGAGGAGGGAGTATTAAATCATTTTATAATCTTTGCCACTAAATAACAATATCTCAATCCCTTTTGATCACAAAATAATGATCGAATTAGAAGCTAGACCGGGAAGAACATACTAATTCAACTTACTCATATCTACCTGACGACAAAGGTTTGATTTAATCCCAAAATAAATGTGTATCAAGCAATACATGCATGGTCCAAGCAAAGGTATAGTAGTGTTGGAGCTAGAAAGAGAGGTTCGTCTGATGCGCATGCATATTGTGATGATCAGTACCCTCGTGAAGCTTATCTATGTTCTTTTTTACCAATTCTTAATTTAGCCATACTTGTGCTTTGTTGTGAAATTTCCTTCATCTTTTGTTTCCTATTACCTCGTGATATTCTCGCCTTATTTTCCTCATTTATTGACAATTCATTTTGTGATAAAATCCTCCCTGAATCTAGTAGAAATATTGAGTTATGTTGAAGCATAATATGATATTAAGAATTATAAAATAATAAATACGAAAGTGGCATAAGCATTAAAAATAGTTAAAATTTGATGTTTTGATTGATTTCGTGTACCTGTATCCATGGAATTAAGTGAGTTATTTCTATCATGTACTTGATGTTGAAATTCAGAATTTAATTGATCAAAACTCAGATATTATTTTTATGGACGATTTCCTAGGTCGGGCCTCTTTTGTTCAAATTTCAGGATTTCTTCTCCTTCAAGGTTTAGGTTTGTTCCTAGGGCCCTATATTAAGTGACACTTAATAATTGTTGTTATAGTGAGCGTCAATTAATTATCGTTGTTACAGTGAGCGACACTTAATCACTGTTTTTAGAGTGAATGAAACTTAATCATTGATTTTAAGTGAACAACAATTTATCATTTAGAAGATGCTAGTGATTTTACGATAGATAACTCATATTTATACACAAAACATATGAATCCTAATTCTATTACTCCATTTATCTTGAAATGATATTCATGTTTTTTTGTTATTGATACGAAGATATTTTGACCAATAATTTTAGGTTAATTTATGAAAGAAACTATTGATATATCTGTATTTTTTCTTCTCATTTTTTATTCAAAAAACAAATGAATGAAATGAGTTATATGCTTAAAAATAAAAATATAACTCAGTAAGTTTTATAAAATAGATAATAATTACTGCTAAAAAATTAGATATTATATTACGAACATAACCCTTCTCAAAACAAAAAAAAATGAAAATTACGCGAACAATGAAAAAAGTATCTTGTAACCGTCATTATAAAATCAGTTTTAAGCAAACAAAAAATATATACTCCCTCCGTCCAAGTACATACTTCACGGTTACTGTTCACGCGTGGATTAAGGAATAAATAATGATATAATGTTGTGAGTGTAAAAGTAAAATAGGAGAGAGAATGAGTGGAGGAAATAGTAAATTATAATGGTGTTGTGAGTATTAAAATAATGTAGGAGACAAAGTGTGAAGTATGTAATTGGACGCCCAAAATAGAAAGTGTGAAGTATTTAACTGGACGGAGGGAGTATATTTTAAGGATCAATCATTCAATTTTTGTGATTACATGTAATTTTATTATTTTAAAATCATAGCACTCACGTCATATTTTGATTTACTTTTGCTGCTAATTCGTTATTATTATTATAATTATTGTAATTATTATTATTTTAGGGATTCTTATCTTTGAGTTTAAAATATTTAGAAAGGATTTTTGATATCCCAACTAAAGATAAGAATTAGATATTTTAGATTGAGTTGAGTTGAAATTCAAAAATCTGAAAATAAAAATCTTATTTGAAATTAAATTAAAAAGGATCAGTCATTTTAGTTTGAGTTTGAATTTCAAATCTGAAAATGAAACTCTTCATTGAATGTAATACATGTCAGCTGATAATCGGTGAATATAGGGATGATGTGGAATTTCACGTGGCTCACTGTATGAGCCTGAAATGTTTCTGCTTTGATATATTATATAGATTGTAATTATTATTATTTTAGGGATTCTTATCTTTGAGTTTAAAATATTTAGAAAGGATTTTTGATATCCCAACTAAAGATAAGAATTAGATATTTTAGATTGAGTTGAGTTGAAATTCAAAAATATGAAAATAAAACTCTTATTTGAAATTAAATTAAAAAGGATCAGTTATTTTAGTTTGAGTTTAAATTTCGAATCTGAAAATGAAACTCTTCATTGAATGTAATACATGGCAGCTGATAATTGATGAACATAGAAATGATGTGAAATTTCACGTGGCTCACTGTATGAGCCTGAAATGTTTCTGCATTTATATATTATATAGATTGTAATTATTATTATTTTAGAAATTCTTATCTTTGAGTTTAAAATATTTAGAAAGAATTTTTGATATCTCAACTAAAGATAAGGATTACTCCCTCCGTCCCATAGATTTATGGACTTTTGGGTTTTGCACGGGGATTAAGGAGGAAATATTATATTGAAAGTGTTGTGAGTGTGAAAATAAAATAGGAGAGAGAATGAGTGGAGAGAATAGTAAATTATAATGGTGATGTGAGTATTAAAATAATGTAGGAGAGAGAATGAGTGGAGGGAATAGTAAAGATTCCTTTCCATTTAGGGAAAGTTAGATATTATTGTGGGACGCCCAAAATAGAAAGTTTACATATTATTGTGAGACGGAGGGAGTATATATTTTAGATTGAGTTGAGTTGAAATTCAAAAATCTGAAAATAAAACTCTTATTTGAAATTAAATTAAAAAGGATCAGTTATTTTAGTTTGAGTTTAAATTTCAAATCTGAAAATGAAACTCTTCATTGAATGTAATACTCCCTCCGTCCCACCAACATTGATACCAAATTTCTGGGCACGGGGATTAAGGAAAAGTAAGTGAGAGAAAAAGTGAAAGAAAATGTTGTGAGTATGAAGAATTAAATAGGAGAGAGAATGAGTGGGAGGAATAGTTAGGAGAGAGAATGTTGTGAGTGTAAAAGTGAAATATGAGAGAGAATGAGTGGGGTAAATAGTGAAGATTCCTTTGCTATTTTGGACAGTATCAGTTTTGGTGGGACGGACCAAAAAGGAAATAAGTATCAGTTTTGGTGGGACGGAGGGAGTACATGGCAACTGATAATTGGTGAACATAGAGATGATGTGAAATTTCACGTGGCTCACTGTATGAGCCTGAAATGTTTCTGTTTTTATATATTATATAGATACGGAGTATATTAGTAACTAATATTGAAGCATTATCTAAGATATTCTAATATATTAAAAATTAATATTTCTAATTATATTTTACTATAATGATATCTACTTCTTAAATAGTAAGTTTAAGAGTCACCATATATAGTAATTGTTATATTTAACTAATAATATTAGTTTATATTAAACTAAATGATAATATTTACTAATAATAGTTATTGTTATGATTAACTAATACTATTAATAATAATAGTTAACATATATAGTCACTATTATAATTAACTAATAATAGTACTAATTGTAATAGTTAATCTATATGATAACTTTTATAATTAACTAATAATAGTAATAGTGATAGTTAATTTATATAGTAGTTATTATGATTAATTATATGATTAACTATTACTATTAATAGTAATGTTAACATATATATATATTAACTATTATGATTAATTAATACTTTTAATAGTAATAGTTAACTATTATAGTTAACTAATACAATTAATATTATTAGTTAACTAATATAATAACTATTATAGTTAACTAATACTATTAATAGTAATAGTTAATTATAATAGTTATTATATAAGCTAACTAATACCATTAATAGTAATAGTTGACATATATAGTAACTATTATAGTTAACTAATACAATTAATAGTATAAATAAACTTATATAATAACTATTATAGTTAACAAATATTATTAGTAGTAATAGTTAACCTATATAATAACTATTATTATTGACTAATAGTATTAGCTAATAAGGAGAATATCAAAAGTCATATAGATTTTGAGATAGTGATGGGGTGGCTTCTCCATAATCAAGCTTCTACCAAAACATGTCCATATGGCAAATCCATAGGCATCCTCACCAACTTTAATATATATTTATATATATAGATTTGTTGCTCCAGCTTAGTATTTCTTGTAGATTTGGCTACTTATTTTTCATTTCATATTTAGTAGGGTGGATATGACGTTGTTACCCTTTACTTGGAAAGGTTCCGGACTTGTGGCTTTAAAGGGCTTCACCAAATTGTCGTATTTGAACTTCAAGTTTTTTAATGGCGGCACTATGTTGCCTTAATTTCTATTGTTGCTCTAATCTCATTCGATCCAATGCCTCTTACCAAGACTCCTTCTTTAATTCAAGCTGCCCTTGGGGTGATGGAGTGTGAAGGAGTTTATTTAGATTACCTTGATTTCCTCAGCATTGAGAAGTTGGGATAATTCCTCCATTCTGAATTGTATGTATTGTTGTAGGTGTTGTTTTGCGGATGCCTTGAGTTGTACCCATTTTAATGCATGTGCCTGTTCATTCTCAATAACAAATTAACAAATTGGGCACCACTAATACAAAAGTTAGTATCATAAGTATGTAAACCGTAAGAAACTAGCGAGCCGTCATGATTAGCTTAGTTCACTTTACTTTCTTTTCAAATTTGCATAATTCTTGCATGTCATGTAGGTAGCAGTTATACTAGTTGCTAACTCGGTCGAGTGTTATATTGTTTCAAGTGTTTTATAGACTTTTTAAAATATTTGAATTAGAAAAGAAAAATATAGAAAAACAGCTAATTTTAGATTTAGTATCAGATTGACTAGTTTGTGTAAGCTTAAATAGACATAATTTTATGTATAAAATTCAGAATAACGAACAGAAAAATGCGCTAGAAACTAGATTGATAAAGACACATTATTTGTATAATTTGAAGAAGTGGATAATTTTAGGTGAGCAGTAAAAGTAAGCTGAATTTTCAAGGGGAAATTATCGGTGGATCCTCCATCCTAATTCAAACGATCAATTAAGACATGAATTTTGAAATTTAACCAACTAATCCGACTTCATAATCAAAATTTCACCTAGTCCTTCCTACCCAAAAATATAAAACTAACCTCCTCTCTCTCTCTCTTCTCTCACTTTCTCTCTCTACCAACCCTTCCCCTTCCAGGCGAATCTCCCCCTCCGGCGGCCACGTTCTCATCTCCAGACAGACAACTAGAGCACCTCGTCGGTCAAGTTTGTGGTCGCATCCCGCCAGTTAGCTCGTCACCCAATCTTGCTCTGGAAAAACCTCAAGCCCGCTCACCGGAGCGACCAACTCCGATCTCGATCTGCGACCTCCAGTTTGATACGACGTCTTCGACCTCGATCTGCGACCTCCAAGCTCGCCTAACCCACCTCGTACCCCAATCTGATATAGAGCTTCAGATCCATAAGACATTACTCACCGGAATTCATGAAAGTCTGGCTATAGCTACTCTGTGTGTGTCTGTGTGTGACTTTGTAGTAGTACGGATGAATTTACTCTGCTTAATTTGTTGTTTGGTTTTAATTCACGACCTAGTCTTTTATCATCTCCAAATGATGGATCGATTTTTAAAAAATTATACAGCTCTTGTCTGTATAACTCCATGGATTTGTAAAGCTAATTTTGAACTTTTAGTAACCAGCTTGTGTAGATTAGATCCTGTTTAATCCTCAGTTTAACTTCAAAAATCTTTAGCTTTTTCCATTTATGTAGCTATGCTATTTTAATTTGCTAATCACACCAACTTATTAATTTAATTATTGCTGCTACTTGTAAAAAAAAAATAGAGGTCATAAAGAACTAAAACAACTGTGAACTTAACAAAAAATAACAGTGAACTTAAATAAAAACAACTATGAACATAACTAATATGTCTTATAATCTCATAAAATTGTAAAAATAGAGGGCATAAAGGACTAAAACAAATGTGAACTTAACAAATAAGTCAAATAATCTCATAAAATTGCAAAAATAAAGGCTATAAAAATATAAAAACAACTGTGAACTTAACTAAAACAACTGTGAACTTAATTAAAAACAATTGTGAACTTAACAAATATGTCAAATAATCTCATAAAATTGCAAAAAAATAGAGGCCATAAAGACTAAAACAACTGTGAACTTAACAAAAAACAACAGTGAACTTAACAAATAGGTCAAATAATCTCATAAAATTGCAAAATATAGGCTATAAAATTCTAAAAACAACTGTGAACTTAACTAAAACAACTGTGAACTTAATTAAAAACAATTGTGAACTTAACAAATATGTCAAATAATCTCAAAAAATTACAAAAATAGAGGCCATAAAGACTAAAACAACTGTTAACTTAACAAAAAACAACAGTGAACTTAACAAATAGATCAAATAATCTCATAAAATTGCAAAATAAAGGTTATAAAAGACTAAAAACAACTGTGAACTTAACTAAAACAACTGTGAACTTAACTAAAAAAATATGTAAATTAAGTAAATAATAGTCATTTTCATGCAAAAATTATGAATTTAGCTAAAATAACTGTGAACTTCTCTTAATTATTATTGGAACAAATGAAAAAATAACTGTGAACTTATAAAAAACAACTGCGAACTTGTAACTAATGTGAACTTCTCAAATTTTCACAGAAGATTTGGTTTGGGGTTGACCATTACTATTCGAGATGTGTTAGGCTATCTATCTTTAGATCTTAATTACAATTATTATTGAACGAAATAAAAGTGATGGGACATGTCGAACGGACTAACCCA
Source organism: Adenophora triphylla var. japonica (assembly GCA_022495995.1). Lineage (NCBI taxonomy): Eukaryota > Viridiplantae > Streptophyta > Magnoliopsida > Asterales > Campanulaceae > Adenophora > Adenophora triphylla. The sequence goes on from JAFEMH010007625.1 coordinate 53,224, forward strand.
AGTCAATCTCAATCCAAAGAAATGTCAGCCGAAGTGGGCCTACCAAGCATCCCCAATTCTACCGGCCCATCAGTGGAGATCAGTCGATCAAGCTCATTGTCCGACCTTCCTTGATTCCGAGCTAGATTCGTCCGAAATACGATTCTCTAATTGTGCAATCTCTGTCTGGCCAAAGCACAAATTCAGGTCGCCTTTGATCATCTAGACGAACTCGAATAACCAACACGTTCGTACATTCACATCGTTATTTATAACTGCCTCCTAGATTTTCAGAGACAGATACGTGAAAAACATCTACATGATTTAGGGATTCGTAATGGTCCCATAAAGTCACTATATATACCAGCAACTTTCTACGTTAAAAGGTAATGCCATTTTAGCTATTTGAGGTTACGTCGTTCAATAAAGTTTTCATATAAACTCATAACACTATATCTTATTATTACGTCGAAAGATATTAGTTATAAACCATATCTACAATTCGTTTGTTCGTGATTTCAGGTTATAATAGCTGAATTACAACCTATCCCTATGTTATAAACGATAAGAATCGTTTCATTCATCGTCAATTAAATTTCGGACGAAACTATTTGTATCAATTATACTCCCTCCGTCCCACTATACTTGACACTTTTTTTCATTTTGGGCCGTCCCACTTCACTTGACACCTTCCAAAAATAACCTAGTTTTTATATTTTCATATTAGATGGACCCCACCACTAATTCTCTCTCTTCATTTTTCACCACTCAATTTATTCAACCAACACTACTATTTACCCCATTCATTCTCTCTCTTCATATTCTACCACACATTTTTTTTATTTAATTGTTTCTTCTTAGTTTCCGTGCCCACTCCTTGGGTGTCAACTATAGTGGGACGGAGGGAGTATTTCGGACGAATCTATTTGTGGAGATTCTTCAATTCCACCCCTTTTAGTTTTATTCAAATTTACTCCAAATACCACTATAGTCCACAGACTAAACCGCCTTCCACATTTACAGTTTCCCCAAAACTCCGCCCACCGTAAAACCTCACCGATTCTCTCACTATAAAACCCCTCTCCCTCCATTTCTCAAAACCATTCATCACAACATCTCTCTTTCTCTCTCTAAACCCCTCAATTTCTCTCTCTAAAACCACCCCTCAATTTCTCTCTCTAAAACCATTGATTGATCATCTCTCTTTCTCTCTCTAAAACTATTGATCACACCACAGCAATGGACGCTAAAATTGGCTCCATAGACTCTTGTTGTCTAACCACCACAACAAACGACGTCGGTTGCCTCCCTCAAAACGGCACCGTTTGCTCCGTTCAATCCTCTTCCATCCCGTTTAACTCATCGGAAGCCACGCTAGGCCGTCACCTGGCTCGCCGTCTCGTCCAAGTCGGCGTCTCCGACGTCTTCTCCGTTCCCGGAGACTTTAACCTCACTCTCCTTGATCATCTCGTTGCTGAGCCTGGACTTAACTTAGTCGGCTGCTGCAATGAGCTCAATGCTGGTTATGCCGCCGATGGATACGCTAGGTCCCGAGGCGTCGGTGCTTGTGTTGTTACGTTCACCGTCGGTGGACTTAGTGTTCTCAACGCCATCGCCGGATCATACAGTGAGAATCTCCCGCTCATTTGCATTGTCGGAGGGCCGAATTCCAATGATTACGGTACTAACAGAATTCTGCACCATACGATTGGATTGCCGGATTTCAGTCAAGAGCTCCGATGCTTTCAAACCGTCACTTGCTATCAGGTACAATTCACGCGCACAAACACACACTATTCATGTTTAGATTAGATATATGGTACACTCAGCATTAATCGTTGTAAATTGATGATTGATCTGCTAATATGAACTGCTTAGTTAAAGCTTGATAGACCTTGTTGAAATATTTCTGCCTTGGTAACTAGCTTCAAAGTTACTAAATTGTAGCTTCAGTTCATTGGTTATACGCAGCGCACGCATAATTGTTTATTGCTCTGCTAGCATAAAAATATCACCGATCAAGCTTTGTAGTGTGTCTCTTTATATAGTATATGCTATTGCCAGAATAACGATGCTATAGCATGCTGTACTTTGTGGATGGTTAGTACCAAATCAATATGGGTTGACTGTTTTAATGGTGTCTTTAGGCTGTGGTGAATAACTTGGAAGATGCACATGAGTTGATCGATACTGCAATTTCAACTGCATTGAAGGAGAGCAAGCCTGTGTATATTAGTATCGGATGTAATTTGGCTGCCATTCCCCATCCTACTTTCAGCCGGGAGCCAGTTCCCTTTTCTCTTACCCCCAAGTAAGCTTTTGACTCCAGCCTACTTTTTGATGAGTTCTTTTTTTTTTTTTTTTGTGTCTAGAGCTAAGAGTGTCAAATATATTGAGATTATGGTGTTTGGGTGATGTAGATTAAGTAACCAGATGGGGTTGGAAGCAGCAGTTGAGGCAGCAGCACAGTTCTTAAACAAGGCAGTGAAGCCAGTTTTGGTAGGAGGTCCAAAACTTCGTGTTGCCAAGGCCTGTGAAACCTTTGTTGAATTGGCTGATTCTTGTGACTATCCTCTCGCCGTAATGCCTTCTGCAAAAGGCTTAGTACCAGAACACCATCCTCATTTCATCGGGACATATTGGGGTGCTATCAGCACTGCTTTCTGTGCAGAAATTGTTGAATCAGCGGATGCTTACTTGTTTGCTGGGCCAATATTCAATGATTACAGCTCTGTTGGTTACTCTCTCCTTCTCAAGAAGGACAAGGCAATAATCGTGCAGCCTGATCGTGTGGTGATTGGGAATGGACCCACATTTGGCTGCATCTTAATGAAAGATTTCTTGAGAGCTTTGGGGAAGCGGCTTAAGCATAATAAGACGGCTTATGAGAACTATCAGAGGATCTTTGTTCCTGAAGGGCATCCTCTCGAGTGTCAGCCTAAGGAGCCTCTAAGAGTTAATGTGTTGTTTGAGCGTATTCAGAAAATGTTGTCAGGTGATACAGCTGTGATTGCTGAAACAGGGGATTCCTGGTTCAATTGCCAGAAGCTGAAACTTCCAAAGGGATGCGGGTAAGAATAATGGAGAGAATTGTTTTTTTTATATGCAGTTTTATGCACTATACAATTTCATGGCAATAATTTTGAGTTTGTAAATTGTGCGGATTTTCAGGTATGAATTCCAGATGCAATATGGATCTATTGGTTGGTCAGTGGGTGCTACTCTTGGATATGCACAAGCTGCAAGTGATAAGCGAGTGATTGCTTGCATTGGTGATGGTAGCTTCCAGGTATACTACCGAAACTTCACTTTTATATTTCTCAAAATGCAAATTGCTTAAAACTTACTGTATTAAGCAGAAGGGAAAAGATCTTCAGCTTCAATTTTCTACTTTCGCAGTCCCAAAAAATGAATGCCTAACTTTCATTTAAGGGATATTCTGTTAATGTTTTTTTTTTCTTTTTTTAATTTTAATGGGCAAATATGAATAAATATCCATGTTATTCACTCTCTAAACTCTTAATTTTGCAAGTATATAAAAAATCATTTAAGGACAAAATTATTTAGAAAATAGACATTTATTTTGGGAAAATCTTTTCTCGAAAATAGACATTCATATTGGGAATATTGGGATGGAGGGAGCAATACATGTGCTCATCTCTCACTTGCTTGGTTATTGCATGGCAGGTTACAGCTCAAGATCTCTCGACAATGATCCGGTGTGGGCAGAAAACCATAATCTTCCTAATAAACAATGGAGGCTACACCATAGAAGTCGAGATTCATGATGGGCCCTATAATGTGATCAAGAACTGGAACTACACTGCCTTAGTTGATGCAATCCATAATGGGGAAGGAAAATGCTGGACAACTAAAGTAAGTAACTGTAAACTATTTCCATTTTTTTTCTAATTCCAATTCAATTCCCAATGCCTGGCTCGATAATGGATATTAACTTGCCCTTATGAATTTTAAAATCTAAAGGTTTTCTGTGAAGAGGATCTGATCGAAGCAATTGATATGGCAACTGGAGCCAAGAAAGATTCATTGTGCTTCATTGAAGTTATTGTTCATAAGGATGATACAAGCAAAGAGTTGCTGGAGTGGGGCTCTAGGGTTTCTGCTGCTAACAGCCGCCCTCCAAATCCTCAGTAAACAAGCTAAAAAATGAATATGCGCGCTGAGTTATTGAAAGTCGTTTGTTCTTTTTCAAAATTAATCTGGTACTAATTTATCTCGCAATGAATAATGAGTAGGATTGATTTATATCAATCCTACTCATTATTTGGGCTAACTTCTTTTTCATCCAATCAATTTTCCCTCACGTAGCACTAATTTATCTCGCAAGCTTGCTTGCACGCCAATATCTCGCTTGCAGCGGAAATAATTTACTCGAAAATATTAATTTATCCGCATCTTTGATCTTTGATCTATATGAGGACTAATCACCGTGTTGAAACAACATGTCGGCTGCAAGCCTGCAACTGTAACGGTGCTCAGTCCTCATAGAGATCAGACATGTGGCTTGAGTTGCAATGTTTTTTTTTTTTTTTTTTTTCAAATAGTGGAGATATGTGTTGAAGGGAGACTAAGAGTAATTATTTATTGTAATACCACTGCCAGTGCATAAAGGGTTTGTCAAAACCAGTCTCCAGTTTCAGTTTGCCATGGGAAATGGGGACTGGTTTTTGAAATATATTTCCCTTCCTCTAATTAAACAAATAAAATAAGAATAACAAAAGTATCTGGCTCCTTTTTCGTAATATTAAAACAGAAAAGTGTAAAGAATATCTACCTTTCCCTCTTGTATTTGAAATATATTGTTATTCATATAAATTAGAAAACTATATTATTCTTCTTGTATAGTTAGATTTCATAATCCTTCTATAATTAGGATTCATCCATTGTAACTATATATATTGATCAGTTGTGAATAAACAAGCTAAGGCTTTTGAATTATTACATGGTATCAGAGCAATAAGATTCAAAACCCAAAACCCTAAAACCCTACCCCAATTTTCTGCAGCCCCCCCACCCTTGCAATGGCCGGAACTTCCTCCACCATTCCAAACGCTGCCCAACCCGACCAACCCCTCTTATTGGTCAACCTATCCTACTGCCGCACCCTCACCCCCTAACCTATCTCACATAGGCATCCCAATTAACCTCCATCCTCTTTGGCCTCGACCTCTTAAAGTTCGTCGATGGCACCCACCAAAAACCCGATGATGATATCATCACCACCATCCCGGCCACCGTTGAAACGGATGATGAACCGGCCAAACCAGCCACCACCACCACCACTCTCACTCCGGCAGCCATCACTTGGTCTCGCCAAGATCGCCTTATCCTAGGAGGCCTCATAGGAACCCTAGACCCCGCTATTGCTCCCCTTGTTCACCAAGCCAAAATCTCCCACGAAGCTTGGACCATCCTCAAAACAACTTATGCCAACCCCTCCCGTGGCCACATACTTCAAATCAAAGAAAACCTTGCAAACCTCACCAAAAACCAATTATCCATCTCCGATTACATGAACGCTGTCAAAACCTACACCGACAAGCTTGCCATTCGTTTACAGAAACGATCAACTGGGACAGCAAACAGTTACTCGTAATATTCTATCTGTGTCTCAATTTTGTCGTGATAACAATGCCATCATCGAATTCTCACATTCTTCTTTTCTTATCAAGGACAAAGCCACGAGTCAAACACTTATCCATGGAAACCTTGAGGATGGCGTCTACATTTGGCACCCTCCGCCCATTCAAGCTCACTCAAGCTCTCTCTCATCGCAGCTGTGACATCATAGATTAGGGCATCCCTCTTCCCTCGTTCTTAGTTTATTATGTAGCAAGTTCAGTTTATCTATTTCCTCTAGTTTACCTCCTTGTAATTCTTGCTTTATTAATAAAAGCCACAAGCTGCCATTTGCATCTTCTACTCTTGTCTCCCATGCCCCCCCTTGATCTCATCTTTTCAGATGTATGGACCTCTCCAATTCACTCACTCGACAACTTTAAATACTATGTGATCTTTGTCGATCACTTCACCAAATACATTTGGTTTTACCCTCTCAAACACAAATCCGACACCTACAACACCTTCCTCCGCTTCAAAGCCCTAGTCGAAAAATACTTCAACCGTCCCATTATTCAAATCTACTCCGACAACGGGGGTGAATACCTCAAACTCACACCCACTCTTGGTCAAAATGGAATCACCCACCTTACTACACCCCCTCACACTCTTGAACACAACGGGTACGCCGAACGTCGTCACCGCCACATTGTTGAAACGGGCCTCACCCTCCTTTCCCATGCCAACTTATCCCTCACCCTTTGGCCCTATGCTCTCACCACCGCCAGCTACCTCATAAACAGATTACCTACCGCCACCCTAAACAATGACTCCCCCTACTTTTGCCTTTTCCGCTCACCTCCAAACTATACCAAGTTACGTAGCTTTGGTTGCCTCTGTTACCCATGGCTTCGCCCATACACCACCCACAAGCTAGCCCCAAAATCCATTCCATGTATCTTCGTTGGTTATTCACCCATGCAAAGTGCGTATTACTGCCTTGATACCACCTCCCATCGAGTCTACACCTCCCGCCATGTCCGCTTTGTTGAAACCACCTTCCCATACAACTCCCTCACCACCACATCCCCCACTGCCTCCACTCCTCCTCCCTCTGAATGGCACACCCTATTCCTCCCCACTCTAAACACCACCCCCTCCATGCTACCTCCCCCCCAACCCCACCCCACACCTCCCTCTCCACAACCACCTCCCTCCCAAACCCATCACTGTCCCAATCCCACCCCAAGTGTACCCCCACCCCCACCTCAGCCTGACACTACCCCACCTACTACCAACCCCCTCTCATCTCCACCTCCCACCCGCACTATCACCACTAAATTATCCCATGGCATCACCAAACCCAACCCCAAATATGCCAACCTCTCCCTTCTCACCTCTCCAACAAGCCTTCCCACCACCACAAAACATGCCCTATCCATTCCCCATTGGCGCAATGCCATGATTGAAGAGTTTCAAGCTCAAACCCGCAACAACACTTGGTCCTTGGTTCCACCCACCACAGCTCATAACATTGTCAGATGCAAGTGGGTCTTTCGTGTCAAATACAATCCCGACAACACCATTCAGAAATACAAGGCTCGGCTTGTAGCCAAGGGTTTTCACCAACAACCCGGCGTTGACTACACTGAAACCTTCAGTCGCGTTGTCAAACCAGCCACAGTTCGACTACTCCTTCCCTTGCCACAACCAACCATTGGCCCCTCTGCCAACTTGATGTCAACAACGCCTTTCTTCAAGGCACTCTCTCTGAAACTGTTTTTATGACACAACCCCCCGGATTTGAGGATTCCACCAACCAATCCTTTGTTTGTCGTCTGTCAAAGGCCATATATGGTCTCAAACAAGCTCCCCGTGCATGGTTTCAAGAACTCAAAACCTACCTCACCACATATGGCTTTCACCCCTCCCTATCCGATCCCTCTCTGTTCATCTTCAACAGATCTCCATCCCCAATTTACCTATTAGTCTATGTTGATGATATCATCGTCACCGGGCCATCTCCCTCTCAACTTCAGTCATTTATCTCCAACCTATCCGCTCGATTCTCCCTCAAGGATCTTGGTCCCTTGTCATACTTCTTGGGTGTCGAAGTCATCCCAAACAAAAATGGGATCCTTCTCTCTCAGACCAAATACATCCATACTCTTCTCACCCATCACAACATGATTGACTGCAAACCACTTCCCACTCCCATGGTCGCATCACCACCCCTCACCAGATCCACTGCCACTCCCGCTGTTGACCCTACTCCCTATTGTGCGATTGTTAGTGGACTTCAGTATTTATCATTCACTCGTCCCGACATTGCCTTCTCGGTCAACAAACTTGCATAGTTCATGCAAAACCCCCAACCGTCTCACTGGGTTACACTGAAGCGTCTCCTACGCTATCTTCATGGCACCATGCACCTTGGTCTTCAAATTTTTGCAAAGTCCCCTCCCTCTCTTCATGCATTCTGTGATGCGGATTGTGCTGGTGACAAAGATGACTTTGTATCAACTTCTGGCTTGCTTGTCTATCTCGACAAAAACCCGGTCACTTGGTCTTCTCGGAAACAACGTGCCCTTGCTAGGTCCACCACTGAAGCTGAATTCCGGGCCATCGCCGACACAGCAGCCGAACTTACTTGGTTGGGAACTTACTCACTGAGCTTGGGTTTCCATCACGTGCTACACCTGTGATTTACTGTGATAACCTTGGTGCCACAACCTACTCTGCGAACCCGGTCTTCCACTCTCGAATGAAACATGTGGCCCTCTCATTTCACTTTGTTCGTGAGCAAATTCAGTCCGGTTCTCTCCGTGTGCAACACATTGCCGGCTCCAACCAACTAGCTGATGTTCTCACGAAGCCACTGCCTCGTATACGCTTCCAAAACCTTATTTCCAAGACTGGCCTTCTCCACGGATCGTCCATCTTGCGGGGGCGTATTGAGGATGTTACTATGGAAGCTGCTGAAAGAACCCAATCCGAGGCTGAAGACACTGACCATGAGGCGCCCGCCTCACGCCAAGCCAGGCGCCCGCCTCAAGGCTGTCATAACAAGGCTGAATCTTCTGTGAGTGAGGCGCACGCCTCAGAAAGCCCCAAGCGGGCGCCTCATGGCCTTTCCCTCTTAGCCATTGCCTCTGCATGCCAGGCGCCCGCCTCGTCTCAGCTGTAGTTCCTGTTCTGTTTTGGAAACATGCTGAAGTTTCCTAATCTACCTTTCCCTCTTGTATTTGGAATATATTGTTATTCACATAGATTAGGAAACTACATTATTCTCCTTGTATAGTTAGATTTCACAATCCTTGTATAGTTAGGATTCATCCATTGTAACTATATATATTGATCAATTGTGAATAAACAAGCTAAGGCTTTTGAATTATTACAATGTCATATAGGTAGAAGTTATACTAGTTGTTATTTAACATGTTATATTGTTACAAGTGTTTTATACACTTTTAAAATATTCGAAGTAGAAAAGAAAAATATAGAAAATCAGTTAATTTTAGATTTAGTGTCCTCTTGACCAGCATGTGTAATCTTAAATAGGCATAATTTTATGAGTTGATCTTACAAAAAACACGTTTTTTCTGGCACTTAGGAAAAACGTATTTTGTTTTCCCCGTTTGTGCCAGTGCCAATTTAACAAAGTGCCAGTGTGACAAAGTGTCAGTGCATGTGTAACAAAGTGCCAGTGTGTGATGATGTGTGCCATTTTCGAAAATTTTCCCATTTTTGTGGTGTTTGAAAAAATCAACGAAAAAAACGGAGTCGCCACGCCATTTTAATTTTGAAGGCCAAAACTTTGAAAAAAGCCCGAGATCAGAGATTTAGGTTCGGAGGTCATGTTACGCGTCGGGAAGGACGTTAGTGTGCACCCGACGCGCCTCGTAAAACGAGTCTTCCAAGCTGAAAATCATTTTTGTGTGTGTGCGTGTGTGTGTTTTGGCCAAAATAAGTTGAAACTCAGAAAAGTAAAAATTGGGATATCTTTTTAAGACTTTAAACTGATCCCATGATTTTTTGGAAGATTTTTGGATTGAGATTTGGTACTCAAAAGACCTTTTGAAGTTGAGAGCTATTTCTGCCAGAATGAAAAAGGCAGTGGACCTTTGATTTTGAAAGGGATTCAAGGGTCTTAAAACTTCATAATCTGGATAAACTCAGAGAATGAAAGTTGTTCTAGACACCTTAAATAAAGTTTGTGCGAAGGAATTTTCCATTTTGGAGAAGATTTGAGGGGTCAAAACCTTCTGGAAACCTCAGATATGAGATCTGGATTCCCAGAAGCTGATGAACTAGCCTCTGAAAGAAAATTTGAAAAGAGGAGTTTTACTCACCCAAAAATAAGGTAAAAATATTTCTGGAAAGCTCTGGATGTTGGCTACAAAAAGTGTTTTGTAGTCAACACCAAATTCCAAGTTCATCTGTGTCCAAAAATTAAGACCATGGACTGAGGTCTGAGAAAATTGCTACTGGACAGCAACTTCTCAAGAAAGAAAATATGATTTTAAAGGGGGTTTTGCATCCATGCTTGTCCCCATTTCCCTAGGTTTTGGTTAGTGATCACTAGAAATTTTAGTGGTGAATCAACTATACCAAACCATCCTTGGGGTACATTAGGACTAAGCACTTCATTTGCTTGGGAAGGGGAATTTTATCCTTTGAAATCAAGATTTTATGCTTGAAAATGGTTTTTAGGGTTTTGAAAATGAGTTTTCTTTGCAAGAAAGTAAGAAAGCTTAAAAATAATGTTGATCTTTGTAGAAGATCATCCATGGAGATGGTCTTCCATGGTGATCTTCTTAGATCTAAAGCAAGAAGATGAAGGAACTACATTTTGTAGTTTGAAGATGCATGCATGGATGAGATTTAGGGTTAGGAAGAGGAGGGTTTACCAATCTTCCTTGTGTTCTTGAGTGTTTGGCTTGAGTGTATGAGTGTTTAGGGCTTTAATATGAGAGTGAGTGAATGAGTATGAGTTGGGAAAGATTGGAGAGAAAATGGTGACAATTCAAGTGAATTCTCACTGTTTTCTCTCTATATTTCGCCAGAGGTTCGGTGCAAAATGTGTTCTTCCTCCTTATTTTTGTGACTGGAGGGCTCAATTTATAGCCCTCCTGAAATTGCAAAGTCATCCGCGCGGACAGGAACCTCAGCGTGCACTGTTCATTAAATGCAGCTTCAGGCTTTGGACACAAGGAATAATCTTTTCAAAATTCAAATTAAACAGCCAGATTATGTTCCAGCCATTGCCATTTTTGGTTTTCTTCTTTTGTTTTGCTTTTTGAGATTCTTTTTAAGGTTTAACCTTAAATAACAATGCCCATTTTACCCTCACTTTGTTAGAAATGTTAGGATAGTTAGGAATTGTTAGAAATGTTATAACTTTCGTTAATTTTCTAACGAAAATTCTAACAAGCTCAAATTGGAGCACTTACAGTAGCCCCTCGGCGACGGCGCTTTCGAAGGAAGCGGGGTCGTCGATAAGAGTAAGGCTCCATATTTGGCAGGATGATCGAGTGATCGGGTGGCTGAACCTATTTAATAGGCTACCTACGTATCCCGAGTGGGAATCAAGCCAGCCGTAGTTCGGGTCTTTGACCCTGGAGATGATGGCGTTTTAGGTGCCTTGAACCTGGTGAGCGAGTTCTACAGTCGTTTGCTGGAAAGAAACTCTGCTGGGGATAACTGCGATTTATCGCTTTCTAGTGATAGCGTCTTAGGTGCCTCGAACCTTGAAGATGGCGTTTTAGGTGCCTCGGACCTTGGAGATGGCGTTTTAGGTGCCTCGAACCTTGATGATGATGGCGTTTTAGGTGCCTCGAACCTTGGAGATGGCGTTTTAGGTGCCTCGAACCTTGAAGATGGCTTTTTAGGCGCCTCGGACCTTAATTTGAAATGGCCATTCGGTGGACTTCGTCTGCTGCCGAAGGAGAGGGTGACCGTTTTGGTCGAGGGGCTGGACCTAATGATAGGCTACCTACGTATCCCTAGTGGGAATCAAGCCCTTTCGTAGTTCGAGATCTTCTCGAGATTCCGTTGGCTTTTGGGATTCCGTTAACTTTCTTTGGGGATTTCGTTAGCCTTTCTTTGAGGAAAATCGGGCGTATTCGTGCAGGGAATTGGTCTCACGTTTGACTGCCGTTGGATGATTTTGATGAAAGATACGGGATCTCGTTATCTTTCTCGGGGCACTCGATCTTACGTTTGGCTAGGGGTAATTTTGATGAAAGATACGGGATCTCGTTATCTTTCTCGGGGCACTCGGTCTTACGTTTGGCTAGGGAAGATTTTGATGAAAGATACGGGATCTCGTTATCTTTCTCGGGGCACTCGGTCTTACGTTTGACTAAGGGGTAATTTTGATGAAAGATACGGGATCTCGTTATCTTTCTCGGGGCACTCGGTCTTACGTTTGGCTAGGGGGTAATTTTGATGAAAGATACGGGATCTCGTTATCTTTCTCGGGGCACTCGGTCTTACGTTTGGCTAGGGGTAATTTTGATGAAAGATACGGGATCTCGTTATCTTTCTCGGGGCACTCGGTCTTACGTTTGGTCTTAGGGAGTAATTTTGATGAAAGATACGGGATCTCGTTATCTTTCTCGGGGCACTCGGTCTTACGTTTGGCTAGGGGCAATTTTGATGAAAGATACGGGATCTCGTTATCTTTCTCGGGGCACTCGGTCTTACGTTTGGCTTGGGGGTAATTTTGATGAAAGATACGGGATCTCGTTATCTTTCTCAGGGGCACTCAGGTCTTACGTTTGGTATCGGGGTAATTTTGATGAAAGATACGGGATCTCGTTATCTTTCTCGGGGCACTCGGTCTTACGTTTGGCTAGCTTAGGGAGGATTTTGATGAAAGATACGGGATCCGCTATCTTTCTCGGGGCACTCGGTCTTACGTTTGGCTAGGGAAGATTTTGATGAAAGATACGGGATCTGCTATCTTTCTCGGGTCACTCGGTCTTACGTTTGACTCTATAGGGGTAATTTTGATGAAAGATACGGGATCTCGTTATCTTTCTCGGGTCACTCGGTCTTACGTTTGTGCCGTTGGATGATTTTGATGAAAGATACGGGATCTCGTTATCTTTCTCGGGGCACTCGGTCTTACGTTTGATGCTTAGGGGTAATTTTGATGAAAGATACGGGATCTCGTTATCTTTCTCGGGGCACTCGGTCTTACGTTTGGCTATAGGGAAGATTTTGATGAAAGATACGGGATCTCGTTATCTTTCTCGGGGCACTCGGTCTTACGTTTGGCTGCAGGGGTAATTTTGATGAAAGATACGGGATCTCGTTATCTTTCTCGGGGCACTCGGTCTTACGTTTGGCTTAGGGGTAATTTTGATGAAGATACGGGATCTCGTTATCTTTCTCGGGGCACTCGGTCTTACGTTTGGCTAGGGAGTAATTTTGATGAAAGATCACGAGATCTCGTTATCTTTCTCGGGGCACTCGGTCTTACGTTTGACTGCAGGGGCAATTTTGATGAAAGATACGGGATCTCGTTATCTTTCTCGGGGCACTCGGTCTTACGTTTGGCTGCGGGGTAATTTTGATGAAAGATACGGGATCTCGTTATCTTTCTCGGGGCACTCGGTCTTACGTTTGGCTAGGGGGCAATTTTGATGAAAGATACGGGATCTCGTTATCTTTCTCGGGGCACTCGGTGTTACGTTTGACTGCCGGGGTAATTTTGATGAAAGATACGGGATCTCGTTATCTTTCTCGGGGCACTCGGTCTTACGTTTGGCTAGGGGGTAAATTTGATGAAAGATACGGGATCTCGTTATCTTTCTCGGGGCACTCGGTCTTACGTTTGGCTAGGGGCAATTTTGATGAAAGATACGGGATCTCGTTATCTTTCTCGGGGCACTCGGTCTTACGTTTGACTGCCGGGGGATGATTTTGATGAAAGATACGGGATCTCGTTATCTTTCTCGGGGCACTCGGTCTTACGTTTGTCTGCCGGGGATAATTTTGATGAAAGATACGGGATCTCGTTATCTTTCTCGGGGCACTCGGTCTTACGTTTGACTGCCGGGGAAGATTTTGATGAAAGATACGGGATCCGTTATCTTTCTCGGGGGGATCTTCTTGACAAGGGGCTGACTTTGGTTAACTTTGTCTAGTTGGGGACTGAATTGCAGAGTCCTGGAATTTTAAGGGGCAAAAGGGTCATTTTGACCCTTGCAATCCTATCCGCGCGGATAGGGATGGAAAGTCAGGGGTATTAATTAGGGCCAACGCCCTTCCTCTTCCCCATTCTGTTTTTACAGAAAATTACAAGAGAGAGAGAGAAAATTCTGCAAATCCGCCATTTTTGGCCAAAAAGCTTCAAAAATCTTCCGATTTCTTCGATTTTTTGAGCAATGGAACACGGGGAAGGCGCTTTTCAAGGCCAAGGACGTGGCCCGGTAGCGGAGAGGCGATTGGAGCTCGTCCGGATGAGGAGGCATTACAATCTTTCGCAATCGGTTGAGGAGGAGCATTACCCCGATGCTTGGCAACATTGGGCTTCGGATCCGCATCTCCGAACGGTATGCTTCGAATCCTCTTGACCCTCTTGTCGATTTCTTGCTTGAAATTTGAATTTTGGGTGATTTTTGAATTTTTTTTTTTGAAAATTCGAATGATTGATGTTCTTGGCTTTGAATCTTGATTTTGATGCTTTGCATGTTGTAATGAGTATATGAGTAACCCAAAATGTGCATTTTGCTTGGGAAAAAGAATTGGCATTTTTGCCACATTTTTTTTTTCAATTCGAAAATTACATGTGAAAATTCGAAGAATTGTGATTTCTTTTTTTTTGAAATTGAATATTGCATGTTGATGATGATGATGATTTTTTTTTTGAAATTGAATATTGCATGTTGATGATGATTTGTTTTATTTTTTTTTGAAATTGAATTTTGATGTTGATAAATGATGATGCAATGCATGCATTTTGTTTGGAAAGAATGGGCATTTTGCCAATATGAGATTTATGTATGTTTAGGATTTTTTTTTGAAAAGTGGGACGGATTTTTCCTCCCGTTGCATGCATGTATGCATTTTTTTTTGTTGAAAATGGGACGGAGTTTTTACTTCCGTAGGAATGCATCTTTTTTTTTTGATGAATGCATTGGGACTTGCTGAAAACTGTTTTCTTTCATGCGAGAAAAATGGGGCTATGCTCATTGTATGCTGTTATGCTGTCGAATTTTTTTTAATGTATATGCAAATGCAATTTTTTTTTTTGACATTTTCTTTCTCTTTTTTTTTTTTACAGGGCGGACACCGTTTTGTGACGGAGCAGCTGAACAAAATGAAGACTCGAGGATCGGTGGAGTCTGTGATTGACTTGTGGGACCGGCTTCCGGATGCGGGCCGAGGAGCTTTGCCGAGTCCGAGACAGATTGTTGTTAGGAGACGGGCTCACGGGAGTTTGTCGAGTGTTTGAGGGGGTGGTCAAGTTCCCTAAGAGCAAGGGCTTGATGTTTGCTCGGCGCGCGACCTTTGGTGGGACGCGACCCACACCTTCCACTTCTTGGGGCGAGGCTACGGTTACGCCCTCCGACTATGCGGCATTGAGTGGCGAGATGGCTACGGCGATGCCGATCTGCGAGCTCTTACGGGATTTTCCCTATTCCCAAGAAGGGGATGGGGATGGAGTATGCCGTGGTCTACGGCAAGATTGTGGAGACCATAGCGAGCTATGAGGTGGGGAGGAGAGGATAGGCGCCGATCAGTTGCCGGGGCCTTCTTGTGGTTTGCTTTCTCGAGCACGCTCTTTGGACATGCTTTGAGGGACGGCGGTCTTTGCCTTCTTGAGGTCCTTGGAGGACATGGAGACGGCCGGAGATGTCTCCTGGGGAGAGGCCTTGGCCGGTGGCGAGCTTTATTTTGCTCTTGATAGGTACAGCGGAAGGCCGCTGTGAGCTCTTTGTATTGCTTTGAGTTTGCCCCAGAGGTATAAGCTCTCTTTTTGCTTTTCCTCTTTTTTTTTTTTTTTTTTGAGCACGCACTTTTCTTTTGCCTTTGGATTGATTGGATTTTTACCTTTCGCGGTATGGGCGTTGGAGTTTTTCCACGTCACGGTGTGGCGGCCGGCGGCGGAGTACGTCGGGCGTATCCGGCCATGCGGTCTTGGTCCAAGCATGCCGGGAGAAGATAAGCTCCGGGCGTACGACTCTCGTGTACGCGGATTGCCGTCCTTTGACGGAGGCCGAGACGGATGAGGGGATGATATTCTTCCCACAGGATCGCTTTGAGGTAGCGCGGTGAAGGGCGCCGAGATGCGGACGGTGCGGCGGAGGATTTTGAGGGGTCCGACTGCGATGCCTATTATCCGGGAGAGAGGGTGACGCGCCGGCATGGCGTGAACTCGCCTTTGAGGACACCGGTGGAGCCTCCCGCCGATATGATGCACCCGAGCGATCGGTGCGTGACTGGGATGATTACCGAAGCGTGCCCGGCACTTCTCGGACTTCGTGGCGATATGAGCCGTATGCGACATTCGTCTTGAGGAGGCTGAGGATGCCTCAGGTTTTGGATAGGGAGGGGCTTGGGATCCCGCGGTACCCTCGGACGGATTTTTCCTATATCCAGGATGGGGTCCGATTGAGGGTGCAGATCCCTCAGCCCGAGCGACTTTCACGAGCTTTCCGGCCTCGTCCGGGTATGAAGGTATGGCTTCTCTTTTTTTTTTTTATCATCTTTAGCATCACTTCCCTTTTTTTTTTTTTTGTCGCTTTTGCTTTTGTGCAGTTTTCGGAGGTGGTCGTCGAGAAGGCGCGAAGCAAGTGATCGGGGCCAAGAGATTCATCGGGAGGATGGTCGCCTTGCGGGGCTCCTCAGGCTAGAGCGAGGCGACCACGGCCGGCGCCTGTCAGACGGGAGGCTTCCCCAATTCGCTCAGAGACTTCTTCAGAGACTCCTCTGTCTCCTCTCCTCGATCCCCGCGCGGTACTGCCTTCGGATCACGTCATTCTCGGGGATCCACACGGGCAGGGACACGTTTGGCAGCATGGCGGGTCGTCTTCGTACGTGCAGGAGTCCGACGCCTTCACCTTCGGATACGACTTTTTCGCAGATCTCGGCTTGCCCTATCAGAGCGTGCCGGTTGGTCCTGACGAGCCTCTCTCTGGAGACGAGGACGATTCTGAGCCCGAGATTTTCAGGGCTCCTGAGGAGGCGGGCCCGAGTCGCAAGAGGGGCCGGGGGGAGACATCGGGCGCTGGAGACTCCGATTGATTTTTTTTTTTGAGATTTAGATTTGTACAGATTATGCACATTTTTTTTTTGATGTAATAATTTAGGATTTTATTTATGTTTGTTTGTTTTTTTTTTTATGCACACTCTTTTTTTTTGGAATGTAATAATTTAGGATTTTATTTATGTTTGCAATGCAGTATGAATGCAGTGTTGCATGAGCCTTGGTTTTTTTTTTGCAAGGGTGTTTGGTATATGGACTGGTTTGGGGAGGTTTTTGCACAAGTTTCGAGCAACCGGGACGGAATATTCCTTTTTTGGCGTAGCAGCTTGACTGTGCATTTTTTTTTTGGGAAAGCAATCCCATCCGCGCGGATGGGGACTACATCTGACATTGTTCTTTAATTTTGGTTCAGACCTGGTCTTGCTTTATTTCAAATTCAAATATCCTCTTCAACCTCCAGTCCAAACAGCCATTTTCGGGGAGAAAGAGAGAAAAACCATGAAAATGGCCAAAAATTCTCCAAAATTGTCCAAAGAAAGGCAAATGTTGTTCTTTGAAAAGTTCAAGGAGTGGTGTAGGGAGATCATGCATGAGAGAAGATCATTCTTTGAAGAAAGGTACAAGATACGATGCTTGTGGTCTCTCAAAGAATTGGTTCCGGATTATGACCTCTTAAGAGCTTCTTCTTCGTTTTGGGATACTAGAAGGCATGTCTTTTGCCTTTCCTTCAACGAGATTGTTCCGACTGTCGAAGAATTTCGGGCCTTGCTTGGAGGTCCGGAGGTGGAAGAGATAGCGGTTCCTTTGCCGGAGGGGCTTCTTTTTGACAGTTGTGCGTCCTCCTTCATCTTTCCCCGGAGGAAGCGCAAGGTATGATCCGCGGTCCCGATCATCTCGATATTTCCGGTCTTCCCGACAGATTTAGGGGCCTAGGCTTGGTGGATGATGCCTATTGGGATGCCTTTGCACTTTGTATGTTTGGCACCCTGTTCATGGTCTATTCCTTTGGGATTTGCCATCGGTCTCTGCTGGATGTTGTCGTTCACTGTCGCACAGGCGAGATGTCGTTCCTTTGATTCTCGGGGAGACTTTTCATGCTCTCGGCAGATTAGCTACCGGACGGCGGTATATGCGTAGGGCGGCCCGTTCCTCTTGACCACAGTGGGTGATGGAGCGTTTGGGGTTCTTCGGGAAACCTCGATATGATCGCCTTGGACTTTTGCCGGGAGAGGTGTTGATGTAGATTTTGGTGATCGGGGCTCGTGGGAGCGTTGGATGGCGGGTCGCCCGGAGCGAAGATATCGAGATGGTTGGTGCCTCATTGGCGGGTGGAGACTCGCAGAGTGCTTCAGGACGGGTCCCATGTGGTTATGCTTCCAGGGCTTTCTCGGTCCAGTTTCTACATTCCGGCTCTGGTCCTTAGGCAGTTTGGCTTGGAGCAGGTTCCTTTGGAGGGCTTTGATGATGTAGCTACCAGGGTGGTGGCTCCTGTTTCCATGGATGATCCCTCGGTGTTTCCATTTCTTTCCCGAGCATGGAGGTATGATGTCTTTCCTCCTCGGGTCATTCTCAAAGCGTCCGAGACCGGTGTTCTGACCACTTGGTACCTGGATTGGTATGAGAGGCATGCAGGAGAGACTCGGGTGGCTATTTTGAGGCGGCGTGAGGCCATTATGGGTGCGGAGGACCCGGCTGTTTACGAGAGGAGGAGGGCCGAGGCGAGGGCCAACCCTCATGACAGAGCGGAGACGCGCGGGTGATTATGAGGCTTACGTCAAGAGACAGAGAGGAGGGCTCTATGCTACCGGCTAGGTTACGGGAGATGAGGGATGACGCTAGGGCTACTAAGGCCCCGACAGAGGCTGGTTTGATAGACCCTGTTCCTATGCGAGCTTGGTAGGAGGAATCGACATTTTTCCCGTCCGAAAAAGAAGACTCGGAGGGGGAAGAAAAAGGGAGAGGCCGGTCTGAGTGGCTTGGAGTGACTCTGAGGTTTCCGAGTATCCCTTTCTTGTCATGGCGGCACACATTAATTTGATTATGTATCTTAGTTTTCTTTTAGCAAGTTGCCGGTTGTAGGAATGAATCGGGCTTAGACTCATCAAAGAGCTTTTAATTTGTAATGAATATTTGAATTGCTTTAGAGTTTTTGAGACGCTTTCATGAGTCTCGATCCATTGTATTGATGCCAAAGTATGGCTTTTATTTGTGCTTTAGACCGGAACCGTTTCCGCCGCTACGTTCCCCTCATTTTGAGGAGCTCAGTCTTACGTAGTTCAACCCGGTGAACTCTTTTTGTGTTTTTTTTTGTTTTTTTTTTTTTGGTGCAACCCCGTTTTTTACCTAGGCCGCCTTTCGGGTTTCTAACCTAGTTGGGTATTACTCTTTTAGCACTCTTTTTTTGTTTTTTTTTTTTTTTTTGTTTTTTTTTGGTGCAACCCTGCTTTTTTACCTAGGCCACCCTTTTCGGGTTTCTAACCTAGTTGGGTATTACTCTTTTAGCACTCTTTCTCTTTTTTTTTTTTTTGTTTTTTTTGTTTTTTTTGTTTTTTTTTTTTTGTTTTTTTTTTTTACGCGTAGTATCTCGCGCGGCTTGTCACCGTTCACCGGGTGTACAAAGGGATTCCCGTCGAGGTCTCGCAAGTTGCATGGCTCCTCCGAGAAGATCTTCGGATGACATATGGCCCGACCCATACGGGCTCCCATTTGCCGGAGGGGTTGATCTGGATGCAGGGCTTTTCTTTTAGAACGAGATCACCTTCTCGGATCTCCCGATGCTTTACTTTCTTGTCGAAGGCTCTAGCCATTCTTCCTTGGTAGGCTCGGATGTGTTCCATGGCCTTCAGTCGGCGTTCATCTAGTAGGGCCAGTTCATCATAGCGACTTTGGAGCCATTCGACCTCGTTGATCCGGGCTTTCCAGCGAGTATACGGAGCGAGGATCTCGGCTCGATTGGGAGTACGGCTTCCATTCCGTATGTGAGGGCAAGGTGTTTCCCCCGGTTGCCGTTCGGCGATGTTCTGTAGCCCCAGAGTGCCGGATGTAACTTCTCGGGCCAATCTTCGCCAGACGGCCATTTTCCGGATGATATTTTCCCGAGTCTTGTTTCTTTGCTTCGACGGCTCACGTTGGTTTTGGGGCACAGTAAGGAGATGACTTGTGACGGGTTATTCGGAATTACGCCGGCCAATTTTCACATTCCCCTTGAAGTGGGATCCATTATACGAGATGATTTCGTCGGCAACCCGTATGTTGCACATGATGTTTTCTTTGATGAAGAGGGCAACTTTCTTCGAGTTGAGGATTTTGTAGGACTTTGCTTCAACCCAGCGGTGAAGTAATCCACGGCTACCAAGACGAACTCGTGGCCGTTCTTGCGATGGTGTGATTTTGCCTATGACATCAATTCCCCAAGTGACGAAAGGCCAAGGGGTTGTCATGCAGTATAACTCATGAGGAGGCAAATGATTAAGATTTGAGTATCGTTGACATTTGTCGCAGCTTTTGACAAACTGGATGCAGTCGGTTTCCATGGAGATCCAAAAGTACCCCATTCTCGAGTATGATTTGCATCGTAGCTCGAGCATTCATGTGAGGGCCGCGAGTACCACCATGTATTTCTTTCATGAGTTCGGTAGCCTCTTGTTTCTTGATACATCGCGGAGGGGGCCTTGATGCACGCTTCTTGTATAGCATATTTCGGCGGCGTTGTTGGTGACTTGAAGTTCACTTTCTTGCTTCGGGGGTATGTTCGTCGGTAGGATCGGACCGAAGCATGCCTATCCCGTTCCCCCTTTTGTTTGACGCCCCGTCGAAGAAGAGTTGCCGACGATTTTCTCCTTCTAGAGCGAAGATTCCATCATCGGGAAATTGAGGTTCGAGTCCTCGGGACTCATCACTGGGAAATCGGCGGATGTTACGCCATTATGCGTCCTTTTACGGATTTCCTTGAAACATAAGCGATGTCATATTCGGCCAAAAAGAACGACCATTTTGCCAATCTCATGAAGATGGAAGGCTTGTCGAACAGATATTTGATAGGGTCTATCCTTGAAACAAGATGTATCGGGTGAGGCTTGCATGTAGTGTTTCAACTTTCCCACTACCCCGGACCAAACCTGCGCAAGTCTTCTCGCAAGAAGAGTAATTGAGTTCGCTTCCTTGGAGCTTTCTTCTTACGAAATAGATGGCATTTTCGACTTTGGAATCTTTCTTCTCTTGAGCTAGCATAGCCCCAATTGCCGTATCCGTGACAGTTAGATATAGCAAGAGTGGCTTTTGCCGATGTGGTGGGCAGAGAATCGGAGGATTCACAAGGTATGCCTTGATCTGCTCAAAGGCGGCTGACATTCTGGGTCCATTCTGTGTAGGCATTTTTCTTCATCAACTTGAAGATCGGCTCGCAGATAGAGGTCGGTGATTTACAAGCGACTTATGTATTGCGGTCTTCCCGTGAAGGATTTCACTTCTGTAGGTGTCGGGGTGGCTTCATTTCAACTATCGCCTTGATTTTTCTGGGATCTACTTCGATTCCCCGATTACGTCACCATATATCCCACAGCACCTTACCTCGTCTTACACCGAAGGTGCACTTGGCCGGATTCGGCCTCATGTGGTCTCGGAGGCGGCCGAAGAATTTTCTCAAATCAACAAAGTGCTGGCCATCTCGATCCTTGGAATGTATTATCATGTCGTCCACATAGACCTCCTCAATTTCTTTGTGGATCATGTCATGGACACAGAGCTTGCGTAGCGCCCTTTGGTACGTAGCCCCACCATTCTTTAGTCCGAATGGCATGACCAGTGTAGCAGTAGGGTCCCCAAGGGGTTGTGAAGGCTGTTTTGGCTTGATCTTCTTCGCCATTTAGATTTGGTTGTAGCCGTGCAAAACCGTCGACGAAGGATTTGACTTCATGGTTGGCCGTGGAATCTACCAAAATGTCGATGTTTGGCGGGGAAATCGTCTTTTGACCTGGCTTTGTTCAAGTCTCTGAAGTCTACGCGACATCGGATCTTTCCGTTAGCCTTGGTCACCGTCACTATGTTGGACGGCCATGTTGGGTATTGAATGACCACGATGAACCTTGCTCACGAGCATCTTTTCTATCTCCTCTTTCACTTGTAGGGACCATTCGGGCTTAATTCTTCTTAGCTTCGCTTTGCGGCTTGACCTTACGGGTCGAGCGGTATTCGTGTGCTCAACTATGGAAGGATCGAGGCCTGGCATATCTTTATAGGACCATGCGAACACATCCACGAATTCTTTTAGCGGCTCGATTAGGGTGTCCCTTTCGGTCCCTTCGAAGAAACTACCAATGTCTGCGTCTCTTTAGGCTCTTCCGCAGTTCCCAGATTCACACTTGTCAAAATCTCTTCGGCAGCTTGGGCTCGATTTTCCTCTTCCGGACAACCTTTGCTTAAAGATTTCTTTGATATATTGTTCATTTTAATGTAATACGCCTCTTCATCTAGTGAATCGTTATTAAGCTGTTTTTAGATTATTAGTTAATTCATCATTAGTTAAAGTGGCAATTAAGGGATACTCGAAGGTTCGTCATTTCATTGAGAACAAGAGGGAATACAACATTGGCTACAATTTCATGGTCTTCAGGCGTGAGGCCATCGGACGACTCGAGAGACTCCGAACTCGACAATGAGAGACTCGGAGGACTTTACAAAGGTTGACACGAAAGGGATCGGGGGACCAATCCAAGCTTGGTGATCATTTCCCTCTTTGGTCGCGGACGGGCACGAGAGAGTTTCCCAATTCTTTAGCGGCATCACCGTCGGTGGCTTCACAACCCGGGAAAGGCATGGTCTCGTGCTCTCCTCCTCGGTCGCCTGCTATCATCTCTTTGTCCGAACCCGTAATCAATTGTGTTTGGCGTCGAAAGCCGAGCATGTGGATGTAGGGATCTTCCTCAATCCCGGGGATTTCCGTTTCGTCACAATCGTCGACCGCTCAATCCGGATGTAAGGACGCATTGCGTCTCGGTGAGCTGCTAGAAAAATCTCATGTCCCATACTCGAGCGGAAAGGCTCGGCGGGTAGTTTAGCAAGTGAGGACGTCCCACACGACGTTCATAGATTCGAGCCGAGTCATCGGTGTTTGCGACTTTTATCATGAAAATCTCCTCGCCCGGCGAGGCCAAAGAATGGGTTTGCAGAATGCGACAAATACGATTGAGGACCGGGGACTTGTGTGCCTCGTATCATGGCGGTGTTCAGCGTTTCCTTCCAGTACGCCTCCAAGTGTTGGAAATAGCAATTAAATTTGATGAATCGAACTTCTTCGGAGTCTGCTCGCTTGAGTGTGTCGACATAGTTGGCATCGCTGGATTCCAAAGGATGCTGGCAAGACTTGCCTCTCGAAGGATGTAGCCCCGGTGTTTGATCGTGGGCGTTCTTGGCTATTGTTTCAGCTTCGTTCCCTATGAGGAAACTGTCACCCCTTATGACTTCAAGGTCTCCCTGCCGGTTGATGAATTTGACGCTTTGGTGTAGAGTGGAGGCTATGGCTTTCATGTGATGCAACCAAGGGCGCCCTAGCAGCGTCGTGAACTCGGAGGATATCCATTACATGGAACTTTGCGGGCACCATTTGGGTTTCGTACCAGAGTTCCAGAGTCACCGTCCCCAGGATGGGGGCGAGACGAACCGTCGTAGGCCTTGGCAGTCCCGGTAGATGGGATCACGCGCCTTTCATTTATGCGGAGGGCCCTCATCATGCTTTGAGGGGAAGGACGTTTACCGATGATCCATTGTCCACTAATACCCCGAGGAGTGATATGGTGTTGAGCCGAATAGTGATGTACAAAGCTTCATTGTGTTGGGAGACATCTCTTGGCAAATCTTCATCGCGTAAGGTGATCATGCTCCCATATAGGTGAGGATCATAGATTTGGTCCTTGTCTCGGGATAGAGTCATTAAACACAATAAGCTTCGTGCCTTTTTCTTGCGAGGTAGAGTCTTTGCCGAAGCCCAGGTTATGCGATGCCTTTTGTGGCGGTTGCCATCTCCAGTCAACATGTTGATTGAGTGGGAGCGCCCGGGCCAGCGTCGGTTTTCTTCATCGGTGTATACTCGGGAGGCTGGACAAAGCGAACCTTGGGCGACCACGAGGGGTTGGACTTACGTTGCACGGTACTCACGGTATCCGAAAGTCTCAACTCTACGTCGTTGGCAAGGCTTTTACGCTCCTTTACCCCTTTTTGCTTTGGGAAGGCTGGGCGGAGTAGAGTACATAATAATCAAATCCCCGAGATGGCTCCCCGAGCGTTCCCACCTTTGTTATCACCGGTCTCGAATTTCTCCCTCAATTTTCTTTGGGAGGAAATTTTCTTTTCTTAGGAGGACGGTCCTCGTGTATCCAGTCACGATAGTCCCTTTCAAGGCAATCGGGACGAGTCACAAATATCCCACCAAATGTGTTCTACGGGCGATGGCGGATTTGGGACCTCGGGTTGGCGGTCTTTGGAATGACTTTGAGTGGGCTGGTCAGGGGGATCTGGCTTTGGGCTCATGCAGTAGCGAGTGATCGGACTCCACCGGATAATGAGAGATATTGAGGTCTGGGGAACGGGCACATGTTTGTCCTTCGGGGTAGCCCCGGTCGGTTGGGATATTGTTAAGGTCCCAAAGTGGCGTGTGGCCTCTTCAATCCAAGCTCACTGTACGATTGCAGCGTTCTTCCGGGGCTTTGATGGCTGACCATATTTCTTTAGCTGTTCCACGATTTTCATCACTCGGGCGACACTTGTGGGATCATCACTTTGAGAGGGGACAGCGACGGTATACCGAACTCTTTCGTCCACGAGCTAGCTGTTTGGGGGCCCGGTTGCCACTGTAAGTCGGCGGGCGGGAGTCCCGGCGGTGGAAACATAGGAATCTTGGGGTAGCATCTTGATGTATCAGGGACTATTAAGAAGAGGAGGAGAACCCTCTTCCTTCTTTGCGGTAAAAGTGCCATCGGAATTGGGGCGATAGTCAAACCATGACTTGCGACTACCCCCGGTAGGTCATCAATTTGAGCCTCATGTCGAAGTCTCATTTGTTCTACCAAGCTGGATCCAATGCTTCAGTGCATGCGAGGGATTTTGGAGGACGGAGCAACGTTATCCCCATCATTACCGGGCGATGCGAGACATTCGAAACCCGGAGTCGGAACAAACGGTGAAGGCGACGATGCGCTTGACTCTTCCCAGCGATCAAACGGTGACCCGGTGCCGAAACCAAGCTTTGTGCGGAGGCTGCGGGGGAAAGGACATGAAGGTTCGGATGTGCAGGAATGGAAGGATGGTAGGTGTTTGGGCTTTAGGCTCATGCAACATGCGGTTATTTGTTCACGTTTACTTAAAACATGTTTTATTAACCTAATCGGTTGGAAAAGATTGCTCTTCTTTTCGCAAACTACTACGATTCTGGATCGGTGGGCCGTCGTCACTACGTCTATAAGCCCCTCGTATTCCACCTGTATTTCGACCTCCCGGGGTGGACGGCCCGGGCGAGGTCCTATAGGGCAAGCGGGTCCCACCGGCCGAAAGAAAAATGATCCTAAAAGTCGGCGGGTAATCGAGTCTTAACGAGCATTCGATGTAAATTACGGACAAAGGCGCGTCAAAAGTCAAGATCATGTCAGGGGCTCGACAAAAAGTCGGCATGATTTGGGTGATAAGCGTCCACGATTGATCTTGACTTGTCGTCGGTTAAGCCGTAATTAGGCATGGAATAGTCATTAATCCTTGATGACTCGGTGTCAATCTTTGGGAGTCGGTGTATAATTTGTGCCGGTCGAGCCGAAGTCAAGGCGCGGTCAATATCTTGGTCAAAGTCTGCGGCGGAAAACCGGCGAGAACTTCGGCGATTAGGGACCCGAAAGATATTGAGTCGGTATGCCGACAAAGGCTTGAAAGGAAAGGTCTATACACGGACGGGGCATGACACGGACCGGACTAAAAACCAACCGGGTCTCGGACAAAGTGTGTCACGGACAAGTGCATGGTCGACACGAGGCTCCGTGGGATGTTTGGGTAGTCTGTGCTCATCAGGAAGGCGTAATAAGACCAAACGGACCGCGACAAGGATTTCCCGGGTTAAGGACGTGAGTGTGCGGTGTACGGTCACGTGCGCGTAGTGTGCAAGCGATCTATATTCTTTTTACGAGTAAAATAGAGATTTTTTTATGTGTCTTAAAAATATGATGCATGATTTTTTTGGAAATTTTCTTTTTTTTTTGAAAATCCTTTTTTTTTTGATTTTTTATGAGCACATAAGCACGTAAGCACGAAAATTCCGGCCAGTTAGGGACATTATTCCGACGGTCAAAATTTTGACTTTCTCGAGGCGGCCAAAACAACATGAAAAGCGTGCAAAAATCAACACACACACAAAAATGATTTTCAAAGCCGGGACGGAAGCTTGACCCTCAAAAGCTTTTTTTTTTTTTGAAAACGGTGATACCGGTACGTGGGATTGTTAGACCACAATTTATCCCCGACTCGTGTTAGGAGGCGATAACGGGAAATTTAGTGGTTTCCACCAATATACCAAATACCATTTTTTTTAAAAAAAAAGCTTAGTCCCAGTAGTCGCCCTTTGTGATGATGTGTGCCATTTTCGAAAATTTTCCCATTTTTGTGGTGTTTGAAAAAATCAACGAAAACGGAGTCGCCACGCCATTTTAATTTTGAAGGCCAAAACTTTGAAAAAAGCCCGAGATCAGAGATTTAGGTTCGGAGGTCATGTTACGCGTCGGGAAGGACGTTAGTGTGCACCCGACGCGCCTCGTAAAACGAGTCTTCCAAGCTGAAAATCATTTTTGTGTGTGTGTGTGTGTGTGTGTTTTGGCCAAAATAAGTTGAAACTCAGAAAAGTAAAAATTGGGATATCTTTTTAAGACTTTAAACTGATCCCATGATTTTTTGGAAGATTTTTGGATTGAGATTTGGTACTCAAAAGACCTTTTGAAGTTGAGAGCCATTTCTGCCAGAATGAAAAAGGCAGTGGACCTTTGATTTTGAAAGGGATTCAAGGGTCTTAAAACTTCATAATCTGGATAAACTCAGAGAATGAAAGTTGTTCTAGACACCTTAAATAAAGTTTGTGCGAAGGAATTTTCCATTTTTGGAGAAGATTTGAGGGGTCAAAACCTTCTGGAAACCTCAGATATGAGATCTGGATTCCCAGAAGCTGATGAACTAGCCTCTGAAAGAAAATTTGAAAAGAGGAGTTTTACTCACCCAAAAATAAGGTAAAAATATTTCTGGCAAGCTCTGGATGTTGGCTACAAAAAGTGTTTTGTAGTCAACACCAAATTCCAAGTTCATCTGTGTCCAAAAATTAAGACCATGGACTGAGGTCTGAGAAAATTGCTACTGGACAGCAACTTCTCAAGAAAGAAAATATGATTTTAAGGGGTTTTGCATCCATGCTTGTCCCCATTTCCCTAGGTTTTGGTTAGTGATCACTAGACATTTTAGTGGTGAATCAACTATACCAAACCATCCTTAAGTACATTAGGACTAAGCATTTCATTTGCTTGGGAAGGGAATTTTATCCTTTGAAATCAAGATTTTATGCTTGAAAATGGTTTTTAGGGTTTTGAAAATGAGTTTTCTTTGCAAGAAAGTAAAGAAAGCTTAAAAATAATGTTGATCTTTGTAGAAGATCATCCATGGAGATGGTCTTCCATGGTGATCTTCTTAGATCCTAAAGCAAGAAGA
This sequence comes from Adenophora triphylla var. japonica, assembly GCA_022495995.1. NCBI lineage: Eukaryota > Viridiplantae > Streptophyta > Magnoliopsida > Asterales > Campanulaceae > Adenophora > Adenophora triphylla. The sequence continues at coordinate 80,726 of JAFEMH010007625.1, forward strand.
TGAAGGAACTACATTTTGTAGTTTGAAGATGCATGCATGGATAGAGATTTAGGGTTAGGAAGAGGAGGGTTTACCAATCTTCCTTGTGTTCTTGAGTGTTTGGCTTGAGTGTATGAGTGTTTAGGGCTTTAATATGAGAGTGAGTGGATGAGTATGAGTTGGGAAAGATTGGAGAGAAAATGGTGACAATTCTTGAAGTGTAATTCTCCTTTGTTTTCTCTCTATATTTCGCCAGAGGTTCGGTGCAAAATGTGTTCTTCCTCCTTATTTTTGTATTTGGAGGGCTCAATTTATAGCCCTACGAAAATTGCAAACATGTCATCCGCGCGGATGGATCCCGATCGGCGTGCACTTGTTCATTAAATGCGGCTTCGGCTTTGGACACAAGGAATAATCTTTTCAAAATTCAAATTAACGGCCGGTTTTATGTTTCGGCCATTGCCATTTTTGGTTTTCTTCTTTTGTTTTGCTTTTTGAGATTCTTTTTAAGGTTTAACCTTAAATAACAATGCCCATTTTACCCTCGCTTTGTTAGAAATGTTAGGATAGTTAGGAATTGTTAGAAATGTTATAACTTTCGTTAATTTTCTAACGAAAATTCTAACAAGCTCAAATTGGAGCACTTACAGAGTGTAAAAAAGTGCAAGTACTAATTTAACAAAGTGCAGTGTAAACAAAGTGCCAGTGCATGTGTAGCAAAGTGCACGAGTGTAAAAAAAGTGCGTGCAGTTCTAACAAAGTTTGCCGATCGCTATAACACTTTGTGGCAACTTTGTTGGCGCTTGGATGAGCGTGTTTTTTGCACTTTTATATACATGGAACTGGCCTTCTTCTTATTGGTACTCATCTACAACTCCCGACACTTTGTTACACTAATACACTTGGCACTTTGTTAAACTAATCGCGGCCGATACTTTGTTTCACCGGCTAACTTATTGGTATTTTTGCTTGAGGCGTCTGTTGTGGCGTTTTTTTTATTTTACGGCGTTGACCACATTTTTTAGATGTCTCCATGACATTTTTAGTATGTCCACTGCACTCTTTTATCCATAAACTTAATAAAAAAAAAACTAATGATCTTCGATAATGAGACCAATTATTATGATGGTTTAATTCAATTGC